>JAODAL010036728.1:0-41298 GCA_025379985.1 Phyllomedusa bahiana | reverse complement strand
CGCAATTTTGCTGGAGGTTCTGGAGTCCGCGTGGCGCATACTCCCGCGACGCGGGGGGGCGGCAGCCCGCCGGCCCCATAGACATGCATTGCTCGCGACGCGAAATGTCACTTATCTTCCTGCACGTACAATACGATCATATTGTACGAGCGGGGAGAAGAGACATAATCCATAGTTCTCTATGAGAAGTGTGGATTACCGTAATGATTCCGCTCGTATTAGAGTGCAGTACACCGCTAAATACATGGCGAAATGCGCCCAAAAATAAGCCTTGTGAACATCCATTATAACTATAGGGTGCGATTCTGCTGCAGCAAAAAACGCATCAAAATACACAGCACACTTTGGGTGCGTGTTGGATGCATTTTATGCAGCGCCTTTGAATACATTTTTCGGATCGAAAACGTATCCAAAGATATATTCAAAAACGGTGTGTGTACATACTCTTACAGTGGCAGGGGAAATGAGTGTCTGCAAAAGAGCTTGATAGGTTAGTTCAAGTTTTATGTATGTATATAACATGAAATCATACAATTTCCTAATATGCATGGATTACAAAATCTTTCCCTAAATCTGTTTCATACCAATGCAGTAGGATCCAATCTAGAAACAAAAGGTATAGCCTGCATTCTAGTTAATAATAACCAGTTATATCAACCAGTTCATGACCGGGTCATTGCCCACTGCCCCTTCCCATCCACACCAAGCACATTTTCCCTTTCCGTTGGACACGTGGGTTTGAATGCCATAATTAGAGATGGGTGAATTTCTCAAAAATTTGATTCGCCGACTTCGCCGAATTTTCCGACAAAATTTGTTTCGGTCCGAATTACTTCTGGACAAATTGCATTAAAAAACAGCTATTTCCAGGCTGCAGAGAGCCTGTGCTGTGGAATGATGTGCCATGCTTAAATATGCAGAGGGAGCTTGGTTTGGTCTTCATACAATGTTGTGTCATATGCGTGTCATATGCATGACATGCATATGACTGCCGCCGCTCTTAGAATCGCTTCACTATAAAATTCCCTGGGCACTTAAGAGGGCAAAACTGACCAAAAAATTGAAGCGGGAATGTAGCCTGATAAAGTCATGGCAGCGCCAGCTGGAAAAAAACAAGCTAAGGGCTCAGGTGGCAACATCAGTAGGCCACAGAGTGGCACAGTGACAGAGTGTGGAGGTGACGGCAGCAGCCACAGCAGCATGAGGTCAGAGAGTGGCACAATGACATTCTGGAGGTGGCACAAACAGGAGTAGGCCACAGAGTGGCACAATGACAGAGTGTGGAGGTCACGGCAGGAGCAACAGCAGCAGCATGAGGTCAGACAGTGGCACAATGACACAGTGTGGAGGTCACGGCAGCAGCCACATCAGAAGCATGAGGTCAGACAGTGGCACAATGAGAGAGTGTGGAGGTCACAGCAGGAGCAACAGTAGCAGCATGAGGTCAGAGAGTGGCACAATGACATTCTGGAGGTGGCAAAAACAGGAGTAGCCCACAGAGTGGCACAATGACAAGTTGATGGATCACGGCAGGAGCAACAGCACAAGCATGAGGTGGGAAAAGGTTTGGCACAATGAAAAAGTGTGGTAGATGCACAGCAAGATGAAAAAGGTAGGCCAAGAGTTGGCACAATGACAGAGTTGTGGGGGGTGGCACAACATAGGTCAAAGGGGCTAATGACAGGTTGGAGGTCACGGCGGGGCAACATGAGCGCAGAGTGGGACAAATGACTTCTGGAGGTGGCAAAAACAGGAGAAGGCCACAAGATGGCACAATTACAAGTGTGGATGTCACCGCAGGAGCAACAGCATCAGCATGAGGTCAGACAGTGGCACAATGAGTGGGGAAAGGTCACACAGGAGCAACAGTTAGCAGCATAGGTCCGAGATTGGCACAATGACATTCTGGAGGTGGCAAAAACAGGAGTAGCCCACAGAGTGGCACAATGACAGAGTGTGGAGGTCACTGCAGGAGCCTCAACTGCAGCTTGGGTCAGAGAGTGGCACAATGAGTGTGGAGGTCACAGCAGGAGCAACAGTAGCAGCATGAGGTCAGAGAGTGGCACAATGACATTCTGGAGGTGGCAAAAACAGGAGTAGGCCACAGAGTGGCACAATGAAAAGATTTGTGGAGGTCACGGCAGAGCAACAGCATCAGCATGGGGTCAGACAGTGGCACAATGACAAGATGTGGAAAACACAGCAGCCAGCCTCAGCAGCAGCATGGGGGTCAGAGAGTGGCAAAATGACAGAGTGGGGAGGGGGCACAAACAGGATGGTCAAAGAGAGGCACAATGACAAGTGTGGTAGGCACGGAAAGGAACAACAGAAACAGCATAAGGTCAACAGTGGCACAATGACACAGTGTGGAGGTCACGGCAGCAGCCACAACACAGCATGAGGTTAGACAGTGGCACAATAAACCAGAGTGGGGAGGTCACGGCAGGAGCAAAACAGGCATCAGCAGGGAATGTTCGAGACAGTGGGCCACAATGGACAAAAACGTGTGGAGTCACGGCAGCAGCCCAGCAGCAGCATGAGGCAGAAGTGCACAATGACATTTGGAGGTGGCAAAACAGATGGCCCAAAAGGGGCACAATGACAAGTGTGGAGGCACGGCAGGACCCAACAGCAGCAGCATAAGGTCAGACAGTAAGGCAAAATGACACATTGGAGGTGGGCAAAAACAGCATAGAGACAGAGTGGCACAATGACAGAGTGTGGAGGTCACAGCAGCAGCCACAGCAGCAAGAAGGTCAGAGAGTGGCACAATGACATTCTGGAGGTGGCAAAAACAGGAGTAGGCCACAGAGTGGCACAATTACACAGTGTGGAGGTGACCACAGCAGCAACAACAGCAGCAGCAGCATGAGGTCATAGAGTGGAACAATGACAGTGTTGAGCTGGATGGCAATACCAGTCCCTGGTAAAGATGGTGGTAGGCAGATGGAGAAACTGGCAGCAGATGTGTGGCATCAGGCGGGTGGCGGCATCAGAATAGTGGCTGAGGCAGGTAGTTTGAACCCAGACTCATTTCTCAAAGTTTGGGTGAGGCGTCATGGCTGATGTAATCTGACGCCTAAGGCATTGGTGTGTGGAAATCCTGGCCGATCCACGCCTGATTCATCTTGACAAAGGTCAGTCGTTCCACATTTCCCGTGGACAAGCGGGTTCTCCTTGGGGTAACGATGGCCCCCGCCGCACTGAACACCAGCTCTGATGCCACACTACTGGTCGGGCAGGACAGCTTCTCCACTGCAAACTCGGCAAGTTGCGGCCACACATCCAGTTTGGCTGCCCAGTAGTCCAGCGGATCTTCTAACTGGGGTGGCAGAGTGCATCTGGACCGGGAGATGATGGCAAAGAGAAACAGCTCCCTTCTGCAGAGGTGGTGGAGCCTTGACTGGCTGCAATGGCATGCGTGCCACTGGGCGCTGCTGCTGCGGTGGCAGGATGGACCACCACATCTGAGCCACGTTTTTCCCAGGCCACCGAATGGTGACGCTACATGTGTTGACACAGGGCCATGGTGCCAACGTTATCTCCCTGCCCACGCTTCACTTTCTGCCCACAGATTCTACATATACCCATATTCGGCTCCTCCGGTGTCTTAGCAACTGCCACACCGCCGAGTAGCTGATTTTACCACAAACACTCCGCACTGAGTGGCTACTACTTCCGCTGCCTCACTGAGCCCCTGTGCCGCTACTTTCTTGGACCTGCGAAGCGGGTTTTCTACCCCGTGGCCGCTTGACTCCTGACCTCACACTGCTGCTACTCTGCTGACTCACGGCCACACAACCCCCTTGCTGGCTGCGCCGCTACCTGACGCGCAACCTGACACCCTCTTCTCCTGACGATGATGAAGCCCTTGCTTCACCCGACTCCCAAGTGCGGTCGGCTACATCATCATCGATTTGTGTTTCATCGTCACTGCTGTCCTCATCACCGGTCTTGGTATGCAGAGGCTGACCCCTCACAACATGACCTCCCATGCCATTCTCCACATCTATACTTTGCCGCCTACTGCAAGAAGCAGGGGATATTGGCCCCATTTCTTCACTGCCAAGTAGCTGCTGACTGCCCTCCTCAAATTGTTCATCCTCGCTGTATAGTGGCACTGAGCCCAGACCACATAGTAGATCTCTGGCTGAGGGAACCGGATGGGACAGATGCGGGTTGAGGCCAGGTGAGGGCCGCTGACCCGCTCCTGGGCCATGCTAACTAAGGGTTGTGTCTGACGTTCCCACCGACTCTTGGCTGGGGTTGTCAGATGTCATCTGGGAGGAAGTGTATGACCTAGTCAACCAATCAAGAACCATTAAGTTGCTGAACAACACATGGCCGCTAGATGACACCGGCAGTTCTGGCCTCACCGAGTGACCCCTGCTGCGACGTCCCCTTGTTGTGCTGTGACCTGTGCCTGCTCCAGGAATGTTTGTGCCACTGCCACTCGCATGTGAAGAGCCTGCCACCTCTCTGTCTGACATACTGTTTGTTCTAAAATGTACAGATAAATACACACCCTGTATTTGACTCCATATGAACCCACTAACAAGCTTGGGTAACCCTTGGATATAAATTGCGCTCCTCAAATGGGCAGGAAAAATTTACTTGTATGTGCCGTTTAAAAACACTGTGTATTTTACTGAATATACAAGCACAAACAGGCGTAATTAACCTTCAGATATGAATTATGCTACAGCCAACATTTCTGATTTGGCGTGGAAAAACAACGTTTCTTTTACTGAGTACAACTGCAGAAAAATACTTAGTTAACCCTTGGATGTAAATTGCACAAATTAAATGTGGTGCCAAAAATTACCAGCGTCGAAGCGTGTTAAAATGGCGTCTATTTTACGGAACACAACAACAGAAAAACTCGTAATTAACCCTCAGATATGAATTATGCTACAGCCAAAATTTCTTCTTTGGCGTTGAAAAACAACGTTTCTTTTACTGAGTACAACTGCAGAAAAATACTTAGTTAACCCTTGGATGTAAATTGCGCAAAAGAAATGTGCTGCCAAAAATTATCAGCTTTGTAGCGTGTTAAAACGGCGTGTATTTTACGGAACACAACAGAAAAACTCGTAATTAACCTTCGGATATGAATTATGCTACAGCCAAAATTTCTTCTTTGGCGTTTCTTTTAGTGACCACAACAGCAGAACAACACTTAATTAACCCCTGGATCTAAATTGCGCAAAAGACATGAGCAACCAAAAATTAAGTGGTATTTGGATTGTAAAAACGCTGTTTCTTTAACTGAATACAACAGCAACAGGCTTAGATAACCCTTGGATATTCAATGCCCCTTGGATATTCTTCTTTGCCCCATGTAGCGCCATGTGCTCGCAGCCATTTTCATAGTTTCATAGTTTGTAAGGCCAAAAAAGACGAGACGTCCATCCAGTTCAGCCTGTTGTGCTAAGGTGTTGATCCAGAGGAAGGCAAAAAACCCCAATGAGGTAGAAGCCAATTGTCCTCATTTTAGGGAAAAATTCCTTCCCGACTCCAATCTGGCAATCGGAAAAATCCCTGGATCAATGACCCTCTCCAGAACCCTAACACTATAACCTGTTATATTATACGCCCCAGAAATGCTTTCCAAACCCCTTTTTTGAACTCGGTCAGTGAATTCACCATGACAATTTCCTCGGGCAGAGAATTCCACAGTCTCACTGTTCTTACAGTAAAACCCCTTTCTATGTTTATTTTAGAAACTTTCTTTCCTCAAGACGTAGAGGATGCCCCCTTGTTCTAGATACAGCCTAGGTATAAAAAATCTTGGTAGAGATCTCTATATTGACCTTTGATGTATTTAAACATATTTAGTATGTCCCCCCGAAGCCGTCTTTTCTCTAAACTAAATAACCCCAATCTTGCTAATCTTTCTGGGTATTGTAGTCCATTTTATCAATTAAAAACACGATTCGTTCCCGCGAATCAACCCAAACTTCGACTTCGTTCAGAATCGAAGTTTACCTGAAATTCTAAACAAATTCCACTTCGTTAGAATCGATTCACCCATCTCTAGCCATAATGCTTTCTCGCACTTGGTTATTCTACAATTTTTTTCCATCATAAAAAAGGTTTTATTTTAGTGTAATTTTTATCTTAGATTTTGTTTTATATGAGGGAAAAATTAAATATCAATTAAAAAGTTTGTTTTTCAAATAGTCAAAGTGGCACTAAAGTACATTGTGTAACTGTGGCACAGACTTTTAACCCCTTACCGACATTGGACATACCTATATGTTGTAGCTGGGAAGGTGTTCCGGCAAATGGACATATGGGTACGTCATAGAAATCAGGTGGTCTCATAAGTGCATCCTGCACAATCGCAGCATTGAACTAGCGACCACAGTAGCTAAGGGTAAGACAGAGGGCGTGAGCTCACTGTGTCTGAACTGGTATAACCGCAATACAATCGTGGCTGCCGATACTCTTCATGGCAACCCAGAAGCCTTACAAAGGCTTCCAGGCAAGCTGTGATGTCACTACACCTGGCCGTAGTACTGCTATGCATTGTAACCGTGATTTGAAGATCACTGATACAATTCCCCTATGGGGACAGGTAGGAAAAAAAAAACAGGTACACTGACCTTTCCCTTTTACAAACGCCAATCGCCCCAAAAAAGATAAAAAAAAAAAGTACACATATTTGCTATCACTGCATGTGTAACGACCTACCCTATAAATCTGTCATGTTATTTAACCTGCACGATGAATGTCGTAAAACCCCCTCAAAAAGTCACAGAATTGCAATTTTCATTCATCCCGCAGCACATAAAATGGAATAAAAAGCAATTAAAAAGTCATACAAATGCCAAAGTGGTACCAATGAAAACATCAGTTCATCCAGACAAGAAAATCCCAAACACAGCTCTGTATACGGAAAAATAAAAAAGAGCTACAAAATAAAAAAAAACGATATAAATTGGGTATCGCTGTAATCGGCAACTCGTCTTGCAAAAAACAAGCCCTTAATCAGCTCCATATACAGAAATATGTAACGATCCCAGATGTAGAAGTGGATCCACTGGACCACCGCAAGCGATGGTGTGAGCCACGCCAGAGAGCGGAGTCTAAGTAGGTCCCGGTTTTCACCAGAGCCCGCCGCAAAGCGGGATGGACTTGCTGTGGCGGAAGTCTACCAGGTCGCTACCTCTGACGCGACTTGCTTGCGATGGCAGCCGAGGTATAGCGTGGTACAGAATTATAAGGCAGACTCGTAGTCAGGGACAGGCAGAAGGTCAGGACAGGCGACAATGGTTCGTGGTCGTGGACAGGCAGGAAGGTCAGGGCAGGCGGCAGAGGTTCATGGTCAGGAGACGAAGGCAAATGGTACAGTACACGGAAGATCAGAACAAGGCTTCAGGAAACGCTTTCTCTATAGGAAAAGGCACTAAAGATCCGGCAGGGAGTGGGCGGAAGCGCCCAGGTAATATAAAGGCAATGCCCGGCAATTAGCCAGTTACCGGCGCGCTGGCCCTTTAAATTTCACAGAGCTGGCGCGCGCGGGCCCTAAAGCACGGGGAGGCGCACGCCGGGCAGCAGGAGGCTGCTGAGACACTGGAGTGTGGCCGGGTGAGTACCAGCGCACAGGGGCTGCGGCGCCGTTCTCAACAAAATATAAAAAATTATGGCTGTCAGATTATGGAGACATAAAAACTTAATTTTTTAATAAACGTATTTCTATTGTGTAACAATAGTAAAACAAAAAGAAAACTGTATAAAATTGATATTGCTGTAATTGTACCAACCCACAGTAAAGTTCTGGGCTTCATTGTTACAGCGTCCGACCAGAGGTATTAATGACAAGATTGTCATTAATACCGCTGGTCGGACGCTGTAAGAATGAAGCCCAAAGAACAATGGCGGGACTCCATTTTTTTCCCCCTATTTTTATGGCCCAATGCTAAAATACAGTAGAACACCTGGGTGCCCAAAATGCTAGCTGAGTTCCCTGAGGGGTGTTGAATCCAAGATAGGATGACATTTGGAAGGTGTTACCGGTTCTGGTACTTTGGGCACTTTGTAAATGCGACACGGTGCCCACCAAAATCTGCCTTCAAAAAGCCAAAAAAGTTCCCTTCCCGGTATGTCCTGCCATGCACACAAACAGCAGTTTACACCCACATATAGAGTATTTCCGAACTTGGAAGAAATTGCGTAGCAAATTTTGGGGTGCTTTTTTTTTCCAGGATTCCTTCTCAAAATGAAACATTTTCAGCTAAAATTGCAGATTGTTGGGAAAAAAAATAATTTTCACAGCCTAATGCTAAAAATATTTGTGAACACCTGCGGGGTCCATGTACTGACTGCACCCCTTGATATAATCCTTAAGGGGTGTAGTTTCAAATATGGGATCTCTTTAGCGGTGTTCATTAGGTTTTAGCACATTACGGTGTCTGCAAACCTGTAATGGCACCAAAAGAAAATCATAATGAAAATGAGACCCTAAAATCCAGTAGGTGTTCCTCCTATTTTGAGGCTTGTGGTTGAGTCAGATAGCGCACTAGGGCTACATATGGGATATCTCTGAAAATCTGAATTTTTTTTTTTTTAAATTTCACCTTCACTTTGCTTTTATTTCTGTGAAACATATATTGGGTTAATAAACTTCCCAAGTGCTGTTTTAAATAATTTCACACGAAGCAGTTTTTGTGAAGGAATGTACATCATTAATTGCAGTGCCTTTCTGCACAAAAAACGCTCCGTGTGAAAGCACCCTAAGGGTATAATTTCTTAGATAGAGTCATTTATGGTGGTATCTAACATGCAGGCAACTCAAAACCACATCAGAACTAAAAGTTTCAGTTTGGGCTGTTAATGTTTTTTTTAAATAATATTTTATTTTGTATATATTTTTTAATATTTTATTTTACATATTGAATGACCCATAGGCTGATTTAAAAATCCCCCACAAAAGTCTTTTTCTAAGTTTTAGTTTTTTTCTGACTTTTCCTGTCACTGGAGCTGGTATTTTAGCCCCAGTGACAGTGGGAAGAAGCAACCCTCTGTACTTACTACAGAACTGATCTGGGTCTGACAATTCATCTACAACTATCAAGCCCCAGTGTTTACATGACTGTCCACGCTAGGAAGCTCTCAGTCTGTATATACAGTGCTTGGAAAGGAAGAGTGATTTATCATGTCTGTCAGTGTCTGCGGAGAGGCCACAATTTCTGTTTTCTGTCTCTGTGCATTTTTTTTATTTTTATTTTAAAGTTAACTTTATTAACAACAACTTCACCTGGTACCAATTATTTGTGGTGTTATTTTTTCACAAATTAATTTTTTAGGAACATGAAATCCCTTACAGAGACAGTGACGCCATCTTAACATTGCTGTACCGCAGCTTTTGCCACTTTCGGTTTCTGATTTCCTGCCGGCCCAGTACATGGACTGCATGGGAATCGGTTCTCCGTGCAGGGGCCCGGCGCATATTGCCTCTGAACGCTTGGGCCATCTGTCCTGAGTGTTCAGATGCAGGACTGCCCGGTCTTATCAGAGTAGAGCGCTGCCGCTCTGCTAATCCGCATGGTAAGGCTAAGGCATTAGGCATTAAGCCTACCAGGCACCAGCCCACAGTGCTCACATGCATAGGTGTATTTTTAGGGTGGTACGGAGGGGACTTGTCTCCCCACTTTTTTCTAGGTGGGGAACGGTCCCCCCCACTTTTTAGCCACTTCAATGAAAAATAATCCATATGAAAGCATGAGAATACTGTGAGTCGGGAAGGACAAAGCACAGAGGAGGAAGAAGTTAACCCTTTGCCTCCTATATTTCTGTGCATCTTGGGTGGACAGAGTGTCAGTGCAGAGTTAGAGCCATGCTGATTGGTAGAGCAGGAGTCACCAGGGGCTGCCTCACCAATCAGAATGCTGCTCATAGTCCAGCACACTCTGTGTCTGGGGCTGTGTAAGTATCTTTCCCTCTCCTTGTATACCACTTCCCCTATATTCAGCCCTCATCAGAGAAGAAGAGACGCTCCTGTTGAATGAATCAGTGGCATCCTGCCTCCCCACCCTCCCCATCTGTAGTGGGAGGAAGGAACTGCCAACTGCACCAGACTACAAGAGACAGGTAGCACAAAAGGTGCTAGGCATTGTGTGTGCATGTGAGTAGGGTATGTACTGTAAATGTGAGATGTGTATATACTGTATGTACAGCCATGTGTCTAGATATATATATATATATATATATATATATATATCTATATATATATATATATATATATATATAATCATAATATATAATGTGTGTGTGTTTACATGTGTCCAGTGTGTGTATAAGGATATGTTTACAAGGCACCTTTGTGGTCCGTACTTCAGTGTGTGATTGTGCCGCAAGACACACCGAAGTACGGACTGTAACTACGGAAATTCATAGCTTTCATTAAGAGATATGAGTAGCTTCCATTTTGCTCGACAAGTACTGTACGCCGGGAAAAAGAAGTAGTATGTCACTTCTTCCCTGCACTTATGCGCCATGAAAGTGAATGAGGCTGGCCCTGCAGCATTTTAGAAGTATGGACTGGCCAGCATGTACTTCTAAAACACCAGGCACATACCATAGCGCACAGTATGCCCTGCTATATGCCATGTGAACATACCTTAAGATATGAATGCTGATCATCTCTAAATCATTAAGATTTTGAGGCTGTCGCTTGGCAACTCGGAGCTTCAATTCCCTCCACAAGTTTTCTATGGGATTAAGGTCTGGAGACTGGTTTCTTTTTGTGGCACTTCTTTCTTGTCTTGGCTGTATGTTTTGGGTCATTTTCTTGCTGGAAGACCCAGCAACGACCCATTTTCCTGGCGGAGGGAAGGAGGTTGTCACTCAGGATTTTACGGTACATGGCTCCATCCATTCTCCAACTGATGCGGTGAATTATTCCTGTGCCCTTAGCGTCAACTCCCCCAAAACATAATGTTTGCACCTCCATGCCTGACAGTGGGGGCGATGTTCTTTGGGTCAAAGGCAACATTTTTCCTCCAAACACAGCGAGTTGAGTTAATGCCAAAGAGCTCAATTTTTGTCTCATCTGACAACAGCACCTTCTCCCAATGACTCACAGAATCATCCAGGTGTTTATTGGCAAACATCAGATGGGCCTGCACATGTGCCTTCTTAAGCAGAGGGAACTTGCGGGCATTGCAGGATTTTAAACCATTATGGCGTAATAGTTTTCTTGGTGACTGTGGCCCCAGCTGCCTTGAGATTATTAACAAGTTCCCCTCTTGTAGTTTTAGGCTGATCTCTCACCTTCCTCATGATTGATACACCACGAGGTGAAATTTTGCATGGTGCCCCAGATCGATGTCGATTGACAGTCATTTTGCATTTCTTCCATTTTCTTACTATTGCACCAAAAGTTATTTCATTCTCACTCAGCATCTTACGTATAGTTTTGTAGCCCATTCCAGCTTTGTGCAGGCCTATGATCTTGTCCCTGACATCCTTAGAAAGCTCTTTGGTCTTGCCCATGTTGTAGAGGTAAGAGTCTGACTGATTAATTGAGTCTGTGGACAGGAGTCTTTTATAGAAGTCACTATTTAAGACAGCTATCTATAATGCAGGTAACGAGTTGATTAGGAGCGTCTGACTGGTCTGTAGGAGCCAGAACTCTTAATGGTTGTTAAGGGATCAAATACTTATTTCTTTCAGAAAAATGCAAATAAATTTATATAATTTATACAATGTGATTTTCTGGATTTTATTTTGGATATTCTATTTCTCAATGTTTAAAATAACCTAACCTTAAAATTATAGACTTGTTATGTCTTTTTCAGTTGGGGAAGCTTTCACAAACCCCAGGGATCAAGTAATTATTTCCTTCACGTAAACGACACAATTTCTGGGGTCCTTTTTAACATGTTAGCTCTGGGGAAAGTGTGTCTGACTATTAATTGAGTCTGTGGACAGAGTCTTTTATGAAGTCACTAAAATTAAGACGCTATCAAAATCATAAAAGAGTTGATTTGGGGTCTGATGGGCTGTAGGAGCCAGAACTCTTAATGGTTGTTAAGGGATCAAAATTTCTTATTTTTTTTCAGAAAAAAAGCAAATAAATTTATATAATTTATACAATGTGATTTTCTGGATTTTATTTTGGATATTCTATTTCTCAATGTTTAAATTAACCTAACCTTAAAATTATAGACTGTTCATGTCTTTGTCAGTTGGCAAACTTACACAACCAGCAAGGGATCAAGTAATTATTTCCTTCACGGTAAACAGACACAATTTCTGGGGTACCTTGTCTAACATAGTTAGTCTCTGGGGTACAGTGTGTAATGTAATAATCTCTTGGGTATGGTATAATATAATGTCTTTTGTACAGTGAGTAATGTAATGTCTGGGGTATGGTGTAATGTAATCTCTGGGGTACAGTGAGTAATGTAATTCATTTCTAGAGTTTCTGTGTGTTATATAATACATTTTTGGAATGTGGTACAAGTAAATTATTATCTATTTCTTGAGTACAATGTGCAATTCATGTCTAAGGTGCAGTTAGTAATGTAATTTCTGTGGCTGCCATGTGTAATATAATTAATTTCTGGGGTGTCGTGAGTGATGTAATTTCTGGTGTATTGTATGCAATAAAGTACATTTTGGGGTACAGTTAGAGATGGGCGAATTTCTCAGAAATTCGATTCGCCGAGTTCGCCGAATTTTCAGACAAAAATTCGTTCAGACCCGAATTTTATTTGTGGCGAACCGCCTTTAAAAATCAAACTATTTCCAGGGCTGCAGAGAGCATGTAAGGTGTGTTGTAGAACGTTTTTGCCATGCTCAAAAATATGCATAGGGAGCATCGGTTTGGGTCTTCCATACCAATGATTTGTGTTTTAGTATTTCAGAAATATTACCTGTTCCACGGGGCACACCCAGAGAGGCAGAGGGGAGATTAGAGAATGTGAATAGATGGCTCAAAAATTTGGTGCTAGGAAAGAGGGATTTGGGTTTTTGGAGACTGGGCTGACTTCTGTCTTGGCTACCAGGCTCTATGCTAGGGACGGGCTGCACCTAACAAACCAAGGGGAGGGTCTTTGCGCTGTATTGGGGGACAATATGGCCACGGAAGTTGGAGAATATTAACTAGGGATGGGGGGGGAGGCGTAAATACACATATAGCATGCAAGAAGTGAAGATAGAGAGATGGGAATTAGAAAAAAAAGGGGGTGGATGGAGGGAGGGGGGTTGTAGCAATCGTTAAAAAGTTCAGGGAGAAAGGAAATAAAAAACTGAAAAATCTATAAATTTGCATGCTGACCAATGCCACGGCAGTCTGACCAACAAACAAAATAAAATGAACTTAGAAGTATTAATAGCTGAAGGAAAAATATGAACATAGTGGGGATAACAGAGACATGGCTGGCGAGAGCTTCGACTGGGGCAGTTAACGTGCAGGGTTCAGTCTATTTAGGAAGGGACCGCACAAACCACCGGAAGGGGGGGAGGTGTCGTCTCTATGTAAAATCTCTGTCTGTGAAAGCCCAACACGGCGGGAAGATATAGGTATAGGTAATGAAGCATGTGGATATCTTTATGGGTTAAAATTACATGGGCAGGTAACATATTATACTACGTAGGGGTCTGCTATAGGCCCTCAAATATAACCAGAAACCATGGAAGATGTACTCCAGGCAAATAGATGAGGCGGTGGCTAATCACGAAAGAGGTTATTATTATGGGCGACTTTAACTTTCCAGACATCAATTGGGAATCTGAAACCCTGTAGCTCTCAATAAAGGAAAACAGGTTTTTGTCAATAACTAATGAAAATTACCTTTGCCAAAAATGGTGCATGAACGACTAGAGGAAAGGCCCTTCTAGACCTAATATTAAACTAATAGACCTGGACAGAGTAACAAAGGTTCAGGTTAGAGGGGCACCTAGGGAATAGTGACCATAATTTAATAAATTTCCGTTTATCCATTCAATAGTGTTATTTTGTCAAGGCAGCCACATAAACAACTGAATTTTAGGAAGGCTAATTTTATTCTGCTTTAGGGGAGGCCCCTAAACCGTATTGACTGGGACAATGTGTTTAGAAATGGCAGAAAACTAATAATATAATGGGATATTTTTAAAAACATCCTAGTGCTACCACTGTGAGCAGGTACATAACCTTATGGTAATTAAAAAAATATTGAAACAGGAGAAAAACCCAATGTGGATCAAACAGGGAGGATCGTAAAAAGAGGCAATAAATAACAAAAAGAAAGCGTTTCAGCTACACTAAAACAGGAGGGCAGTAAGAGGGCATAAGAAGCTATAGGAAAAAAATAATGTGTGTAAATTAAAGTAAAGGACAGCAAGCTGGAGACGGAAAGAAATATTGCTAAGAAAGTAAAACTAACCCAAAATATTTTTTAACTATATAAATAGTAAAAGATTTTTAAAACAGAAAATGTTGGCCCTTTGTAAAATACTGAGGGAGAGACAGTAGAGGCGATGAGAAAAAAGCAAAACCTATTAAACACTTTTTTCTCACTGTTTTTACCGAGGAGGATGTGCTCCTGTTGGAACAGAGAGATGAGGTAACTCCAACTTAAATGTTTTTGTATAGCCAGGATGAAGTGCAGCTCCGCCTTAGGAAGATTAAAATAGACAAATCCCAGGTCCAGATGGCATACACCCACGTGTCCTAAGACGAGTTAAGTGATGTCATAGATAGGCCCTATTCTTTAATATTTATGGTCTGTCTAATAATGGGGTATGTCCCCAAATGATTGGCGCAATAGCAAATGTGCGTGCCAATATCAAAATGTGGTGTCAAAAAAGTGAATACAGGAAAACTATAGGCCTCATTAAGCTTAACCTTGTTGTAGGTATAAAATGTTTGAAGGGCTTCTCAGAGATGCTATCCTGGAGTATCTACACTGAAAATAAATGCAATATCGCCTCGTTCCAGCAAAGGGTTTTTGAAGGATCGGTCCTGTCAGACTAAATCTCACCAGTCTAGAGGAAGTCTGTTTCTTAGACTGGATCGGCGGTGAGGCAATCATGGATGTCATATATCTAGATTTTTCTAAAGGCATTTGATTCCCGTGCCACATAAAAGCGATGAGTAATAAAATGAGAATGCTTGGACTGGGGGAAATGTGTGCAACAGTGGGTAAGGAACTGCTCACTAATAGAAAACAAAGGAGTAGTAATTAACTCGGTACATACTCTGGCACTGGATCGCAGTTACTGTGGGTACCTCAAGTGTCAGTACTTGGGCCCTACCCTATCCTCTTTAACATTTTCATTAATGATCTTACACAGGATTACTCAGTAGAATATCGATCTGTGGCAGACGATACTAAGCTCTGTATAAAGTAATTACAACACAATTAGAGGATAATGTGTATTACAAAGGGATCTGGATTATAAGTTGGTCGCCTGGGCAGGAAATGGCAGATGAGGGTTTAACACTGATAAATGCCAAGGTTATGCACATGGGGAAGGATATTCCTTACATGATTCACATGGGTTAAATGGAAAAACACTGGGTAAAAAATAAAAAAGGGGTGACATGGGCGAAGGACTTGGGAATCCTGGTGGACAGTAATACTTAATTTGTAGCTGCCAGTGTCAGGCACAGCAGCAGCCAAAGCAAAGTAGATCATGGGGTGACATTAAAAGGGGCTAGTTGCAACATGATGGAGAACATTATTCTCCCATTAGACATAGTCACTGGTTAGACCACTCACATGGAATATTGTGTACAGTTTTGGGCACCTGCTGCACTGGAAAGACATTTGAAGCACGCTTGAACAGGTACAAAGGGGGAACAAAAATAATTAAAAGGGACTGGGTGGACTACAGTTACCCAGAATAGATTGACAAGATTAGGGTTATTAGTTTAGAGAAAAGAAGGCTTCGGCGGGGACATTAATAAATATGTTAAAATACAATCCAAAAGGTCCAATATAGAAGGATCTCTCCAAGAATTATTTTTACCACAGGGCTGTCATACTAGAACAAGGGGGCATCTCTAGTTTGAGGAAACGAATGTTTCTACATAAACCATAGAAAGGGATTCTTTATAATGTAAAGAGCAAGAGGAGACTATGGATTTCTCTGCCAGAGGGACTGGTCAATGGTTTGAATTCAATAAAACAGAGTTTAAAAATGGTTTAGATTGCATTTCTGGAGCGTAATAATATAACAAGTTATAAGTGTCTAGGATTCAGGAGAGGAGGTCTATTGATCCAGGGTTTTTCTGATTGCCAGATTGGAGTCGGAAAGGAATTTTTCCCCTAAAATGAGGACAATTGGCTTCTACCCTCATTGGGGGTTTTTGCCTTCCTCTGGATCAACACCTTAGCACAACAGGCTGAACTAGTTGGACATCTGTCTTTTCTTTAGCCTTACAAACTATGAAACTATGAAACTATGAATCACTATGACACGCACATTGTCAGCCGCTCCTGCTCTTAGAATCTCCCTTCACTCCTAAAAATTCCCTGGGACTACTACGGGGGACAAACACTGACCAAAAAACTGAGTGGGGAACCGCAGCTTGACAAAGTCATGTCAGCGCCAGCTGAAAAGAAATGAGCAGAGGGCTTAAAGATACTACAATAGCGTCATAAGAAACAATAGTAGGTTCTGGAGCCGGACAAGTTCGCTACACAGTAAGGGGACGTCACAGCAGGGGTCACTCCACAAGGCAGAGCTTTACACTGTCACCAGATGCTTCCACAGAAAATGACAGAACCTAGTTCTGTTAAACGCTGATTACATGTAGAGGCCCTCGAATGAGTGGAACGGAGGGTGACGGGCAGTAATTTTGCGTTGTACGTCTTCTGATCATTTTGCCCTTCCTTTCATCCGTAGGTGTCCGCTTTCAATCGTTCAATTATCCATCAGTATTTCTAAAGCCAAAAACAAACAGGAGTTGATCCGAAACAGAGATGACCAGTTAATGGATATTTGCATGTCTTCTGTGTCTGTATCCACTCCTGCTTTTGGCTAGACAATCCTGATCATTCCCATTCTTCTGGACAGGGGTGAAAAGAAGGGCAAAACAAACATAGTGGCAATGTCATAAGGTGGTGGAGCGGTGGACAACGCAGCATTAGGAAAAACACAGGGTGTTCCAGTGAGGCAGTGGTCAGTTGGCAGCAGCATGACTAGGCACAGAGTGGCATCAATGACAGAGTGTGGAGGTCAGACAGCAGCATCAGTAAGGCCCACAGCCAGTGGCAAATGACAGATTGAGGACACCGGTGTGCAAGCAGCATCAGATAAAGCCACAGAGTGGACATTGACAGAGTGTGGAGTTGGCAAGCATACATCAGTAGGCCACAGAGTGGCAACAAAGACAGAGTGTGGAGGTGGCAAAAACATGAGTAGACACACGATTGCACAATGGACACAAGGTTGGAGGTGACTGAAGGCAGGCAACAGCAGCAGCTGCATGAGGTCATAGAGTGGCACAATGGACCACTCTAGAGCTTGAACAGGTACAAAGGGTAGGACAACAAAAAAAATAAAAGGATGGGTGGACTAACAATACCCAGAAAAAAGATTAGCAAGGTTAGGGTTAATTTTGTTTTAGAGAAAAAGACGCTTCGGGTGGGAACTTAATACAATTGTTTAAATACATCAAAGGATCAATATGGAAATCTCTCCCAAGCATTTTATTTATTACCCAGGGCTTGTTATTAGAACAAGGGGCATCCTCTACGTCTTGAGGAACAAATGTTTCTCTACATAAACATAGAAAAGGGATTCTTTACTGTAAGTAGCAGTGAGACTGTGGAATTCTCTGCCAGAGGGACTTGTCATGGTGAATTCAATAACGGAGTTCAAAAAGGGTTTGGATGCAATTTCTGGAACGTAATAATTATAACAGTTAATTGTTGTCTAGGATTCTGGAGAGGGGTCATTGATCCAGGGATTTTTCTGATTGGCCGATTGGAGTCGGGATGGAAATTTTTCCCTAAATGGAGGACAATTGGCTTCTACCTCATTGGGGTTTTTGCTTTCCTCTGGATCAACACCTTAGCACAACAGGTTGAACTTGATGGACGTCTTGTCTTTTTTCGGCCTTGCAAACTATGAAACTATGAAACTATAATGACACATTCTGGAGGTGGCAGCAACATCAGGAGCCACAGATTGGCACAATGACACAGTGTGGAGGTAACGGCAGCAACAGCAGCAACATGAGCAGGGCCGTATTTCCCACTAGGCACTGTTAGGGGGCGGCACTGCAGCAGGAGGTTTTTTTTCCCTCCGGGAAAAAAGCGGTGCGGGGGGGGGGGGGGGGATGTCGGAGGTTGCCGCGCTAGTATGACTTGTTCTTCTGGTGGAAGCGGGACGGGATTTTATTTTTATATTTTTTTTATTTTTATTTTTTGCAGAGCGGCAGCGGACAACGGGGGCCGCCGGTAGGGAATACTACTTCTCCCTTCCGGCGCTCACGTCTGTAATGAGAGAGACAGGCAGCACTCAGGCAAGTGCGCTTGATGCTTTGCCTGTCTCCTCAGTGGCGCGTGCGCTGCTGGGAAGGTCGGGCCCTGCCGCCTGCGCTTGCCCTGTCCTTACCCTAACAGCGCGGCGCCCGCCACTGAAGAGCGGGAAGCTGCACGGCCGGGTAGAGAGAGCGGAGCAGCGCACCCAGCCCACTCCTCAGCAGCGCACGGACGGCGCCGAAGACCGAGGCCTCCCGCTCTTCAGGACAGGTAGTGAATTGGAGGGGGGGAGGGGCGGGCTGGGGCAGGTGAAAAGTGACTGGGGGCAGGTGTAATGTGACTGGGGGCTGGTGTGTGAAATTGGCTGGGGAGGCAGGTGGAAATGTGACTCGGGGGCAGGGTTGCAATGTGACTGGGCAGTGAAATGTGGTATATATATATATATATTCATCTCTCACTAAATTAAATCTTATTTTATTTATGGGCTGGGAGGCAGTTGCAATGTGGCTGGGGTGGCAGGTGCAATGTTTTGGCTAGGGGTGGCAGGTGCATTTGTGGAACTGGGGGCAGGTGTGATGAAATGTGACTTGGGGGCAGGTGAGCAATGTGATGGGGAGGCAGGTGTAATGTGACTTGGGGCAGGTGTAATGTGACTTGGGGCGGCAGGTGCAATGTGACTGGGGAGGCAGGTGCTCAAATGTGACTGGGGAAGGTGGCATATGTGACTGGGGAGTGGAGGCGGTGCAATGTGGACTGGAGGAGTGGAGGAGGTGCCAATTGTGGACTGGGGTGTGGAGGCAGGTGCAAAGTGACTGGGGAGTGGGGCGATGAACAAATGTGACTGAGGAGTGGAGGAAGGTGAAATGTGAGTTGAGGCAGGTGAAATGTGACTGGGAAGTGGAGGGAAAGGGAAATGGACTGGGGAAGTGGAGGAAGGTGACAATGTGCCTGGGAGAGGTGGAGCAGGTGCAATGCTGACTATGGGGGCAGGTTGCCATTTGACTGGGGGGAGGTGAAATGTGACTGGGGGCAGGGTGAAATTGTGGACTGGGGGCAGATGCAATGTGGACTGGGGGACGTGGAGGTAGGTTGCAAGTTGGATGGGGAGTGGAGGGAAGGTGAAACGGATACTGGGGAGTGGAGGCAGGTGCGAAATGTAGTGGGCAGTGGAGGCCAGGGGAATCGTGAGTGGGAAGTGGAGGCTGGCGGGAACGTTGAGTGGGGCGTGGAGGCAGGGGAAACGTGAGTGGGGAGTGGAGGCAGGGGGAAACGTGAGTGGGGAGTGGAGGCAGGGGATAAGTGACTGGGGAGTGGAGGCAGGTGAAACGTGACTGGGGGAGTGGAGGCAGGGGTAAACGTCGACTGGGGAGTGGAGGAGGGGGAAGGAAACGTGACGTGGGGACGTGGAGGCAGGAGGAGTTAATATAGGGATCAGACTACTGTATATGGAGCTGTCTATCATAGGAGGTATCAGACTATATGGAGCTGTCTATCATAGTAGGTATCAGACTATATGGAGCTGACCTTATCATATAATGGGAGGTATCAGACTTATATGAGCTGACATTCTATAATGGGAGGTGTCAGACTATATGGAGATGATTATCATATTATGGGAGGTATAGACTATATTGGAGTATGTCTATCATATAATGGGAGGGTATCAGACTATATGGAAGCTTTCCTATCATATAATAGGAGTGTATCAGAAATATGGGAGATGTCTATCATATAATGGGAGGTATCAGGACTATATGGAGCTGCCTGATTATTATAATGGGGAGGTATCAGGGACTATATGGAGCTGCCTATTCATATAATGGGAGGTATCAGACTATATTGGAGCTGCTATCTTAATAATGGGAGGTATAGGACTATATGGAGCTGTCTATCATAGATGGTATCAGGACTATTTGGGAGCTGTTCTATTCATATAATGGAGTATCAGGACTTATAATGGAGCTGCTTCATATAATGGGAGGTATCAGACTATAGGAGCTGTCTATCATATAATAGGTGGGTATCAGACTATATGGAGCTGTCTGTTCATTGATGTGTTGTTATAGGCTGTCAGGTATTCATTTAGGGCTTCTCATGTGATGTGGGTATATAGGCTTCATATAGGCGGGTGTCTAAGGCGGCCACCTTTATGGTCAATGTGGTCATGAGCTTAACAGCCTATGGGGGCGCTCCAAACAGCTGCCTTTTTTATGAGTTTGTTAATGTGTTTTTTGTGCAGGTCGGAACAACATTGATGTTACATTGCTGCACAAAAATCCGTTTAAAATACGATTTTTGCACAGAGCAATGTACTGTATTAATCACCGCGGCCTTTATGCCACAAAAAAAACATATTAACAAACTCAATCACAAAAGGCAGCTGTGTGAGAGCAGCCTTAGGCTGTTATTGCTGTATGACCACCTGGCCTTCTCACCTTTATAAAAATCTTATTAGACCTTACACCTAACTATGAGACCTGGTCCACTGTGAAGGCATGGGCCCCAGTGTCTTCCCTCCTCCTTCTCCCCTACACCGCCTTCATTTCTTAGAAATTCCTGGGAATATGAAGTCTGATTTGTTGCTCTGGTGAGAATGGTCTGTTATAGATCATCTAGTCATATACAGACTGAACCATAACTAAAATCTACATGAAGAAAAAATAAAAATGTCGAAGAAGAAAAGAATATGTTTCAGGGTCTGGATTTGATAAATAAAATAACAAATCGTTGGTGACATATTTCCCTTTTAAGTTGCAGTGTGGGCTTTTATTGGTTGAAGTATAATGGTTAGGTGCAGGCACAGTGTTGCGGCATCTCCAGTCTTATCCTGTATGCTGAATAGGTTTTTCCAACATCTGGAAAGCTGTAGTGCGGCAAAACCTTCAATGAGCTTTCTTCTTGAGTCGTTACATGGTCTTAGTGGGCGTCGGCTTTTGTTAATGGGGTGGATGCATTATATGGAAAGGGGACTTGGTAAGCTAATTGGTTAATGGGGGCTTTACTTGGGTTTAGTGCCTAGGGCAAACACGACCCTATAAAAAATACCCGCCCTGGAGATGAGGGCATAGAGTGGCACAATGACACAGTATGGAGGTGACTGCAGCAACAGCAGCAGCATGAGGTCACAAACTGGCACAATGACACAGTGTAGAGGTGACAGCAGCAGCATCAGCAGTAGCAGCATGAGGTCAGAGAGTGAAACAATGACAGAGTGTGGAGGTGCCGGCAGCAGCATGAGGTCAGAGAGTGGCACAGAGACGAGTGTGGAGGCGGGTGGCAATACCAGTCCCTGTTAAGATGGTGAGAGGCAGATGGAGAAACTGGCAGCAGATGTGTGGCATCAGGCGAGTGGCAGCATCAGAATAGTGGCTGAGGCAGGTAATTTGAATCCAGACTAATTTTTCAAAGTTTTGGGGAGGCGTCATGGCTGATGTAATCTGATGCATAAGGCATTGGTGTGTGGAAATCCTGGCCGATCCACGCCTGATTCATCTTGACAAAGATCAGTTGCTCCACATTTCGGGTGGACAAGCGGGTTCTCCTTGGGGTAACGATTGCCCCCGCTGCACTGAACACCCGCTCTGATGCCACACTACGGGCCGGCAAGTACAGCTTGCTCCACTGCAAACTCGGCAAGTTTGCGGCCACACATCCGTTTGGCTGCCCAGTAGTCCAGCAGATCTTCTAACTTGGGTGCAGAGTGCTGTCCAAGTATACCACGCCACCTGCTGGTTTTAGGGTCTGCTCCAGGCCCTATGCTGCTGCTGAGTACTCTCCTCACAGGCGGCGTGAAGAAGCTGCTTATCAATGACACCAGACTTAGGCTGCTGTTGATGGAGCTTCTACTGCTCCAATCCTTCCCCAACCCTCCCCATAAGCAGCCGTGGCAGTGTACGGATGATGAGGAACCCCGCGGTCAAACCTGTCAGAGGATGGACGATGCCGCACATTAGGCATGGCCAACTGACTACACAGGAATTCTCTATAGTACGCCAGTTTCTCCCCCTCTCGGCAGCGAAGGCCCAAATACGGTAAGAGAGACCAGAAGTCATCCCTCTGCGGATGGTGACTAATTCGGCTGATCACTAGCTAGGCAAAAAACAGCATGCCTTGCGGGCCATCTGCGCAAGTGACCCGAGGGACTCCCTGCCTCCATCTCCATGAATCTGCCACAGGGCTTCTGGGTCATCTCCCCGTCCTTCCTCATCTCCCTCTACCTGCTCATGCTCTCCTATCCTGTCACCGGATAGAAAAACCACGTAATTTTGCCAGACACTGCTTGTGCTTCCATGTCCTCCTCCTCCTCCTCCCAGTTTCAGCCCCCATCGGACTCATGTGGCCATGAATGTAGATGCCACGTCCTCCAGTCCCCAGTCCCCAGACAGATTTTGCAGCATCTGTTCCAGTACATGAAAGGAGTGGAATGACGTTATTCATCCCGTATCCTGGCACTGACAAATAACCGTGGCCTCCTCAAAGGGCCTGAGAAAATGGCAGTGTTACGCATGAGCTGCCACGGCTGACAACAAAGTTTACACAGGAGAGTACTCCTGTCCCGCTGGAGTCATCAAGAAAATCGTTAATGGCCTTTCTCTGTTCATACAGTGGAGGCGGAATTTCCGAACAGGTGGAAACATCGCATATCAGTCTGTGTTGGGGGAGGCCATTCTTGGCTTGCCTTTGTAGGAATGGATAAAGTGCATGCACATTTTCCTGGCCATTATTTGAATGTCTTGAAGACATGGGTGGAAGACTTCAGGAAACTTTTGACAACCAGATTGAACACGTGTGCCATGCAGGGCGCATGGATCATCCCTCCTCGGTGCAGCGCAGACACCATGTTGTCTGTCACCATGGTTCCTATTGGCAGTTTGCACGGAGAAAGCCACACATCGATTTCATGTTGCATGACGCTGAGCAGTTTCTCTCCTGTGTGACTTTATTCACCCAGGCAAACCAGGTGTAGAACTGTGTGACTCCGCTGTGCTCTGCACATGTGGTATAAATGGAGCAGCACTTAGACTGTGGTGGAGCTGAGGTGGTTGGTGAGGAGGAGCGCCCATTGGCGCAGGAGCACGTTTGACAACTGGAGGAGAAAGGGCGTCTCCTTCCAATTTGTGTGGCTTGGTCAGGAAACCACATTCACCCAGTGGGCCATAAAGGACATTAACAGTCCCTGACCTCAAATACAGCTCCACACGTCCTCACTGCCGTGCACCTTGGAAAGAAACTGAAGCTCAAGACTGGCCCACCTTCTGTTCTACATATTTGTGAAGGGCTGGTACTGCCATTTTCGAAAAGAAATTACTAGTGATGAGCTATTGTGTCAACTATCTTTATCGATTCGATAGTCGATATCGGCAATTATCATGACGATATCCAATAGTCAATAACAGATTATCACCAATGACCATAAAGTCTTTGGAAGAGACCCAACACCCTTCATTCTTACACCCATACAGGGCTGGAAAGCTCGAATTAACAGCCACAACAGTAAACTTGATACTTGCTACATCTTAGGGCAAGACAATTAGCAACAAGAGTCACAGAAAAAAACTCACAGACTATTCACTATCCCTGTCTTGTACCACAGCATGACCCTTAAACCTACATGAACACTTCCGGCGCCAGCGCATGAGGACGTGAGGCGCATCGGTTCCCCGCACCCGCCGGCGTCAAACTGCTGTTTTAACAGCACAGACCGGCTAAGAACAGTAGGCCAGGCTCGCCCACACACCGGCGCACCTCCCTTGCCACGGACCGCCCGCTGTAGGACCATTATCGCCAGTCGCGGAACGCCGCTCCCGCCCACCTGCTCCCGCCTGCCAGTGACGACTAGAAGATCTGCGGCGCAAGTCGGCAGCAGGACTCGCCGTACCCTGACTGCGCCGCGACCACATCGCTGGGTGAGACGCTGCACCCGGTCTCGGGACGCCGCTTCAGCCCGCCCGTCACCGCCTGCACGAGGTTGCCTGGAGACCAGCAGTGCGAGCAGGAGGAGGGACCCGCCGTGACCGTCTGGCAGGGTGATCGCAGTAAGGGGGCACTTGGCTGCATCGTCGGGCGGATAGTGGGGGGAAACGGCTGAACGACCTGCCACCCCTAACACAGGGTGTACAGCTGCGGGGGCCCCACGGTACACAACTGGGACTGAGCAAGGGACATTTGCTGGTGCGGTGCAGCAGCACAGCAACACAACAGGGATACCCGGGCCTTCACTGATCTGGACACGGGCCACGAATTACCGCCTCCCACACCAGCCACTACCCAGAGTACAAAGGGCTGCGGCTCCCTTGCACATGGGCTTCTCATCTCCCCGGTGGAGAAGTATCTACTCCGCAGCGCTCAAAAATCCGGAGCAGGCCGAGACCCACTTCACGCCCCAGCCAAAATGGCGTCTTCTAGCCACATGCACTACAGAGAGGATGAAGGGGAGCAAAGTACTAGCAGCAGGAGAGCGGCAGAACACACAGATTCTCCTCCCAGCTCCTTCTCGCAGGACACTGCTACTAATCTCACCATTGATTACAAGCTGCTTGCCACGGAAGTTGCGAGACAAATAGCCCCAGACTTGCAGGCGGCACGAGAATCCACCATTCAAGCCTCCCTGCTGAAACTACAGCAAGACGTGCAAGCACACTCTGTCCGAATAGAGGAACTGGAGACTAGAATAAATGACCTGGAGACGGACAACAGGACCTGAACGTCCGCCTGAAGCTCTGTGCCAAGGCCCAATTGGTGCAGCAAGACCGCATCGATGACCTTGAGAATCGCTCCAGATGGAGCAACCTAAGGCTGGTGGGCCTCCCTGAATCATTCAAACAGTGTGATCTCCAACCTCTATGCCTAGAGGAGCTACCAGCTGCCTTGGGTATTGATCATAGTTGTCGCATAGAGAGAATCCACCGAGTAGGACCCAGACAGACGCCGCCTCCCAAGCAGCCAATCCCAACAACGACAGAATGCCGCACTGATCATGAAAATCACTGGACTTCAATGATAATCTAGATTCCTGAGAGCCTATCGCAGGCTTAACCAAGCACTTCTCCTCCAGGTCACAAAGTTTTACTTTTCGAAGACTTTTCGACTGAGGTATTGCAAAGACGGCGAGCCTTCAGTGGAATATCACATCCCTCTTTCAGCGGAAGATCAGATTCCAGATCCTCTATCCTGCTACCCTCAAAGTGCTTGACCCAGAGGGGCCACCCAGACTCTTCTACTCGGCTGCAGAGGCAGAAGAAAGTCTATGTACCATCCTGAACCTCGAGGAGGCCTCTTTCCTCCGAGACGGCCGGATCATCTGGAACGACACGACCAAGCCGTGACGACTAGAGGCCCTATTCTTCCAGACTGCCTACAAGGTGCGTATGGGAACGGCTGAAAACACTGTGGCCGATCACGGTAGAGACATGAGGAATAAGAAACGGGATGCCTCTTGGTCTCGTTCTCCATCGCCATCACCACCTCTTCTCTCCCCCAAAGATTGCGTGGGCCGAGAAAGGGACAGCTGCGAGACTCTACTCCGGACTGAGGTGGTCGGTGTTCCTGATTGGCAAGATCCAGGTAACGGTTTGGGGGGTAGGGGAGGATTGAATTTCCAGATGGGGCCCGGGATCCGGCCATTAGGAGGGTGAGGCTTGTTAAAATCTCGACTGGCTGCACTCCTACTATGTCATAGCTGTATTTTTTCAATGTTTTTATGTTTCACAATGTTTTGCCGGTGGGTGAGGGGGGGGGGCATTGTTATCTGAAAGTCCTCTTGAAACCACGCTCTCATGCCGATGGAAAAAAGGAAGTTCTTCCAACGCACTGAAGAAGGCGATACCGGTGGCCTTCTTCTGGCGTTTTTTTGTACTCTTGTCAATAGACAGGTGTTAATCTGGCCCATACACCAGCTGTTAGATTTACTAGATTTGTTGTTATTGCTATGCGTCCACCTCTCTTTCCCCTCTACTGCTTACAAGCACAAGCTCTAGATCCCTAGTGTTGGCGGTGGAGCAGACACGCCCCCAGTTATTCAGAGCCTACCCAAGGCTCTTCCATGCAAAGATAGGCATATTATGCGGATTGTCTCTTGGAACATAAAGGGGCTCCGCTCCCCAAATAAGTGGATGAAGGTGATCCGCCATTTGAAGAGGCTCCGTCCCGATGTGGTTCTTTTGCAGGAGTCGCATCTAAAGGCCGATGATATAAAGCGCTTGGAGAAGCTGTGGGTGGGACACGTTTTTGGGTCTCCCTCCGCGAATGGTAAAGCAGTGGTTTGGTTTACCCTTACCGTAAAATTGATCCCCTTTGAACTAGTTTCACACAACCATGATGCAGAAATGCAGAGTGTTCACACCTGGTGATTAAGTGGGGAGGTCATGACCTCGGTATCTTCAACGTGTACGGTCCCAACGGCTCTAACCGGGCATTTTTTAGGGAGTTAGAAGACAGGATCGGCGTTGACCAGACGCAGTGTCAGATCATTGAGGCGATAATTAACGCGTTCGTTGGACCCAGTCGGGGGACAGGAGGGGCGGTCCGATATCCCATGTTAGAGGCAGGGGTACCACCACACCAGGGCAGGGAGTACTGCGACATCTTGTTGATTCCTTTGGCCTCCATGATTGCTAGAGGGAGAGAAACCCTGACGAACGTGATTTCACGTATTATTCCCCGGTACAACAATCATGGTCAAGGTTGGATCACCTCCTGGTCTCCAATCCAGAATTGAGGACGGTAAAATTCTAGACATGGTTATCTCTGACCACTCTCCGATTTCCATAGATCTGTCGGAATCCTTTCCAAGGGGTTCAGACTTTATATGGAAGTTCCCCTCCTATCTCACAGGGACAGATGATTTTGCAGAGAAGATCAGGGGATGGTGGATGACTTTTGCCTCCGATAACTCCACCCACCGCTCTATTGGATGACGTTAAAGCAGTACTTATGAGGAAGGATACTATCCCACACTTTCAGTGTATAAACAAGCGAAGGATGCCTATATGACTGCGGCGAGAAAGTTAGGAGACTATCAGACCTTCCATGGGACAACTCCAAGGGGCCCAGGCAAACTTGGAAAAGGGCCAGAAGAGAGTTTAATCTGTGGGCAGAGCGTAGAGAAGAGGTACACAGGAGGCACTTACACTCAACCCTTTTCAGATTCGGGAACAAATCCGGGAAACTTCTTTCCGGGCTCCTAAAGAGAGCTTATAGGCCTTCACACATTCACGCCCTTCGTACGCCAGAGGGCGACTATCAATACCGACCCTGCAGGATCAAAACACCTCAGGCGATAGTACGCCATGCTGACTCGCCAGGGACAGCCGCTGCTTGTGGAGGGACAACGGGATTCCTTTCCAAAATTATTCCTGCCGCGACTATCAGATCTGCAGGAGAGGAACTGAACGCAGACAAACCGGAGGAGGAGGTCAAGATGGCCATTTCGCCACTTGATAGCAGGAAGGCCCCTGGACTGATAGGATTCCTCTGGGGAGATGTACAAGATCTTATTGGATCAGTCACTCCCACCCTCACTGAATAATACAATCTGATCTTACATTACCTGGGGGGGGGAAATCTATGCGCCCAGAATCCTAAAGATGCTTATATCAAAATTTTCCCTAAGAAGGGAAGGGTCCATGCTTCCACTTCCTATTGCCCATATCCCTTATAGATATTGACCAAAAGATTCTCTCCCAAAATACTGGCCGACCACCTGCTGTTTTATGGCCTCATTGATAGACCCTCCCCAGAAAGCCTTCATCAAGGACCGAGCAGCAGGGGCAAACATCAGGAAGGTACTTGCAGTCTGATAGAGGATACGGACACAAACCATTGCAAGGAGAACATCTATATAACTGGCCTTAGATGCAGTAAAGCCTTCGACAAAGTTCGCTAGGTACAGGCTATGGATTGTGCCCTGGATACCCTGGGGAATAACGGACATTTAGTCCTAGTCGTTTCCGCCATCTATGATACCCCCCACGGCACAAATTCACACTACAGCTTCCTTTCTCCAAAATTTCTCCTTCAAAAGGGTCCAGACAGGGTGGGCCTGCTGTTCCACCTACTTTATAACTTGGCCTGGAGCCCCTTGCTTGGTTGCTCGAGGACTCATGACCTTTTCCAAGGGAATACGGAATAGGAGACAAAGAGGTGAAGATTGCTTTTATTCGCGATGACCTTATATTATTTCTGTCAGAAACCCCTGCCCGATGTACTCTCTCCCAGTCCTAAGCTTCCCTACAACACGACCATGAATGTGTCCTAAAAGTGAATTACTAGAACAAGGGCCGAAATTGCCTCAGTCCCACTGGAAACAGTAATAGGGTTAGATATAAACCCGGTTCAGACCACGTTTACCTATTTGGGTATCAAGATTGGTAGGACTCCAGATCTCATTACAAATGTAAGACATCCCTCCTCCTTATAGACAAAATCTCCCCAGGACTTGAACGGTGGGCTTCTTTGCCGTTGTCCTCATGGCTGGGAGATGCCAAGCCATAAAAATGGGTCTGCTTCAAAGCTCCATAATCCCCTACAAACCCTCCCCTTCCTTCTCAAACACACTGACATTAATAAAATCAATGAATGTTTCTCCAAATTCATCTGAGTGGGGAAAAAAACACGCATCTCTCTACATAAATTAATATTGACAGTTCGGGTGGGGGGACTAAATCTCCCTGATGTTAGAGGATACAATATGGCATGCATGGGCCGCACACATCTTGATTGGATTGAGGGCCTCTCCCCCCCCGCTTCTCAAACTGGGAATTGGAGAAGAAACTAATGCTCCCTTTGCATCCACATGCTCTGTTCCAAGTAAAAAAACCCCCAACCAATATCCCAAGCTCCTCCCCTTGATAAAGTTGTCCCTCATTGCTCAGGACACGATTCTGGGTATGGAAGGAGCGGGAGGAAAGCGAGTTTAGGCTTTCCTTTGCTCTTTCCAAAGGACATGTCCATTTTGGGATCATCCCGAGTTTTCCCTTGGTAGGAGTAACCCAATGTTTCGAAATGGAGGGAGCGAGGTCTAGTCACCGCGGGGCAGTTGATGCATCCGCAGCTACATAGGTGGTTGAAGCCCGTGGAGATGGTTGAGAAGTTTGCCTTACCAGAGTCGCATCTCCTGGCAGCCTACCAGCTCAATTATTTCTGCCGTGGGAGGCTAAGAGATGTTCTCCAAGGAGACCATCCCTAATGATTTTGACGCTATTTTTTCACCACCCATAAGATTCCTTGTTCGCCTTTTGGGTCTTTACGCAGAAATGAAGAGGGTGTGTAGAAAGTGAGTAGCTTCCACAGTCCATTCCAATATTGGGTCGCCGATTGTGAATGACAGGTCCCAGACTTGATCCCCACAAGGTATTATGGTCATAGGTAAACACATCATCTGTAAACCTGGCCGGAAACTATTTAAAGATCATACATAACAGCCAACTAGATTAAAACCTTGAAGTTTGACCGCTGCAATCATGCGGAGGAGTCAAGCCATGTTTCACGCCATACATACCACATCAAATCACTCCTCTACAACTAGTGCCTCTAAGTTCCCACACATTTTGGTTGCATAGACTTCTAGCATTTGTGAATAGACATTTTAAGTTCCGCTTGCCAGGTTTACACTTTCCGTCAACAGTTGGGATGTAATCTACATGTTCATTGAGACGCGCATGGGATCAGACATTACTCGATCAGTAGGATCAGCATGGGATTAAACGTTACCTGATCAGATGACGGCATTCGATTAAACATATCTCCTTCCGTAGATGTCATGGGATTATACATTTACCCTTTCAGATGATGCCAAGTATTATACATTATACCTTTATTAGACAGCATGTGATTTATTTATTACACAATAGTAGATGGCAAGAGAATTAACAAGAGATATTGTGGGTACCTATATCTCAATGCTGGTTTGGCGCACATGGATCTCCTTAACCAACTGGTCTACTCCACCTCCCCCATTCCACTTCTCCACCCGCCGATATGTCTTCCCACACCTAACCTATCTATCCCTTCATTTTCTATATTGTCCTCCCTCCTCATCCCCAGTTTAAATACGCCCGCACCCTTCCAGAATTCTTTCCCCCCCAGACAAGGCAGACCCCCTTCATTCAGGAGCAATTTAACTGTAGAAAAACAGATTGGTACCCAATGATAAATCAGCCCAGGTGCTCTAAAACCCAAACCCCTCTGTTCTACTCCAAGACTTCAGCCATGCATTTAACTCCCTGAGCTCCCACTGTCTTTCCTTGAGTTAGCGCATGGCACCGGCAAGTATTCCGGAACACAACCTTGGGAGGTCCTTCCCTTCAGCTTTGACCTAGTTTTTAAAATTATTCTTTAGGGTCCACCACCGTACCATGTATCGTCATTGGTTCCAACATGGACCACAACAGCTGGGGTCCATCGCCAGCCCCTCCCAGTAATTTTAGTCCACCCCGTCCACCACATCTGAACCCTGTCCCAGGAGACAGCAAACCATTTGGTTGATGCGCTCCTGCGACAAATTATTCTATCCTTCTTTCTGATTATGGAATCCCTACAATTACTAACTGTCTTTGCCTTACCTGCATTCGCCATCCCCTATTACTAGATTGGTCTGCTCTTCCGGCTGCTGGAGAGCAGTGTCCACTAGGGCGTGCCATTTCGAGATTGATTCCCCAGCTTTACCACCCAACTTGGCAATTTTTGCAGGAAGTTCTCAGGAGATGGAAGGGCCCCTTCCTTTTTCTTGTGTACCCCTATAGAACTCCCCCTGTCTACTTTATCCCAGCTACACGGCTCCTCCTGATGATCCAATACACCACCCTCAACAATTAGCCACTAACTGTCTGCTCCTAGAGTAGCAAACTCTTATCTTCATTGTCACTCGCCCTCATTGTCCGCATTTCTCTCTATGTTCTAAAAATGCGAGCTACAACGAGAGTAGCAACATCTCGCATCTGCTACGCGGTATTCACCCGGACCTCTTGCTCCAGTAGTGCATACATATGGCAGATTGTGCACTGCTGGAAATTGCAACAATAGTTTAAGGGCACTAGTTTATAGAAAAACCGGGCAACAAATGACAGATTCCCCGCTGTTACGCTTCATCCACACTTGCATATATAAGCGTTGCCAAGTATAACAAAACACCTTATTACTTTTTCAGTGCTTTTAGTCATACAGTTCTTTCACAATATACTTCGTTCTGTTATAATTTTCATTCATAGGAAAACAATCCTTATAGCAGTATATAACATCCATTTGTCATATGCATCACCAATAGACATGTTTCAACAGCCTTACTGCGTTCTTCTAGACATTAGTCATGGTAGCAATTTATAGCAGATTTTTAGCAGATGCATAGCAAACATATTCTTTCAAGATGTATAGCACAAATTGCCAGTGAAGCTCTATTCCCTTCAAGCACTCAGTTTGAGCCAAGCAATGGAGCCACCAATATAGCCAGCTCTATAGAGCACTGATGCTGGAATTTATACCTGTTGACACCAAGTAACCCCTCCCCCCAGTCATGTGACTCAAACGTCCTGGGAGTACACCAGTGATGCAAAAGGTCGTGCCAGTACACCATAATAGATTATCTGCAGATTGTCACCTAAAATATTGCGTGATCGGAAATTTCCGATCAGCCTAAAAATCATGCGATTTCAACTTTGCCGATTATAATCGTTCATCCCTAGAAATTATGGCTTGGGATTCTCCACCTCAGCTCAGCACAAGCCATTAGTTCTCTGAATGGTGCAGAGTCCACCACTTGGAAAGGGAGGGACTGCAGTTCCAACAACTTTGACAGGAGCACAGTCAGCTTCTGCACCTTAGGATTGTTGGACGCAACTGCTGTCTCTTGGCAATCGCCCGGTGAACGACTGCTGGCGCCAGATGGTGAGGAGCAGCGCATCTGGACCGGAGATGATCGGCAAGACAAACAGCTCCCTTCTGCAGCGGTGGTTGGAGCCTTGACTGGCTGCAATGAATCCGTGCCACTGGCGCTGCAGCTGCTGTTGCTTGCGGCGGCAGGATGTCCACCACATCTGAGCGCCCGTTTCTCCTGCCACCGGATGTGACGCTGCATGTGTTTGACGCAGGACAGTGGGGCCAACCGTTACTTCCCTGGCCACACTTCACTTTCTGCCACAGATTATACATATACCCATGTGCGGCTCCTCCGGTGTATTAGCAAAAAAAATGCCACACCGCCAAGTAGGTGATTTTACCACCAACGCTTCGCACTCAGTGACTACTAATCCCATACGCACCTCAGTGTGCCCCTGTGACGCTACTTTCATAGACCTACGAAGAGGGTCTCTACCCATGGCCGTTGGCTCCCCAAAAAAACCTCGCACTGCTGCTACCCTGCTGACTCCTGGCCACACTACTGACTTGCTGGCTGTGCCGCTGCCTGATGCCCTCTTCTCCCGATGGTGATGATGAAGCCCTTGCTTCACCCGGCTCCCAAGTGCGATCAGCTACATCATCATCGATTAGTGTTTGATCGTCACTGCTGTCCTCCTCAACGGTCTTGGTATGCAGAGGCTGATTCCTCACAACATGACCTCCCCATGCCACCTCTCCACATCAATACTTTGCCGCCTACTGCAAGAAGCAGGGGATGTCGCCCCACCTCTTCGCTGCCAAGTAGCTGCAGACTGTCCTCAAATTGTTTGTCCTTGCTGTATAGTGGTGCTGAGCCCAGACCACATAATAGTTCTCTGGCTGAGGGAACCAAACGGGAAAGAGGCGGGTGAAGGCCGCTGAGCTGTTCCCGGGCTATGCCACTACGGTTTGTTCCTGACAAACCACTGACTCTTGCGGGGTAGTCAGATGTCATCTGGGATGAAGTTGATGTCCTAGTCAACCAATCAAGAACCCTTGGGTTGGTGTCAATACACGGCCACTAGATGATACCGGCAGTTCTGGCCTCACCGAGTAACCCCTGCTGCGACGTCCCCACCCACTGTGCTGCAATCTGTGCCTGCTCCAGGAATGTTTGTGCCACTGCACTCGCAAGTGAGAGGCCTCCACCTCTCAGTCTGACTTACTGTTTGATCAAAAATTTACAGACTCTGTTTTTAATGAAGAATATCTGTTATATGATAAATACAACCTGTAATTTGACTCCAAATGAACCACTAACAGGCGTGAGGTAACCCTTGGATATTAAATCCCCTACACAAATGAACAGATGAAATTTAGATGTATATAGGATTAAAAAAACACACGGTATTTCACTCCAAAAGGACCCACTAACAGGCTTGGGTAACCCTTGGATATTAAATACGCTCCAGAAATGAACAGATGAAATTTAGATGTATATGGGGGTGAAAAACACGCTGTATTTTACTACAAATATACCCGCTAACAACAGGCTTAATGGATATGCTTGGAAAGGCTTGGATATGAAATGCGCTCCAGAAATGACCAGAAGAAATTTAGTCATATTTGGGGGTGAAAAACACGCTGTATTTTACTACAAATACACCCACTAACACACAGGCTAATTACCCTTGGTTATTAAATGCGCTCACGAAATACCAGAATAAAATATCCGCGATATGGGGGTAAAACCACGCTGTAATTTTACTACAAATACACCCCTAACAACAGTCTTAATTAACCCTTGGATATTAAATGTATCTCCAGGATATGAACCCAAGAAATTTAGTCGTATATGGGGGTGAAAAGCACGCTTATATTACTACAAATACACCCACTAACAACATGCTTAATTAACCCTTGGATATTAATACGTTTCAAAATTGACCAGAAGAAATTTAGTTGTATATGGGGGTGAAAAACACCATGTATTTAACTACAAATACACCTACTAACAACAAGCTTAACAACCCTTGGATATGAAATGTGCTCCAGAAATGAACAGATGAAATTTAGATGTATATATGGGGGCAAAAAAAACCTCTGTATTTGACTCAAAATTAACCAGTAACGGGCTCGAGAAATCCTTGTATATGAAATTCCCTACTGAAATGAACAGGTGAAATTTAAATGTATATGGGGCAGAATTCGACCCACCTTGGACTGTAGTCTTCCAAAGTAAAAGCAATGGATCCAGCGATGGATGAAATATAACGCCAACTTTATTACAAACACATAGGAGGGTGCTTGTACAGCTCCTTATGCTTGATGCAGCTCCACTTGGCTTTCCCCCTCTGCACGGATCCTGGCCGCCAGTCACGGCCATACATAGCAGTCTTCAAAAGTAAAAACAATGGATCCAGCGAGGATGAAATATAAACGCTAACTTTATAAGAACACATAGGAGGGTACAATGGGGCTGAGGACTCTGACGCTTGTTCGGTGTACTGCAAAGTGCCCTTGATCACGTATACATACACAAACATTAACCACAGCTTAAATAGCTAAAAGGGTTGGCCTTGTGATTACATCACTTCCTTTATCCCATATGTATACTCTTACTTCATATTTCCCTGATGTTCAAACGTATATGATATCAGCTTATATTTCATGCTGAAACGCTTATTAGTGTTCCTATTAGCAAAACATCTAGAGCAACAAAAAAAAAAAACACCCCACTGGATTCTTAATAAATAAATGCCAATCATTACGGCTATTCATTCCCTGCATGTGCGCGATCCAACTCATGCTCCATGATGCGTCAACTCATACGTAATAGATTGTTCACGATCCCCCCCATTTCGGGGCATTTACCTCTCCTACTCCATAGCAACAAAAACCTTCATGAGATCCTTATGATTATTCTACAAAATGTTTAGCTGCACCGGAATGTGACGAGAAGTTATGTTTGATAATGGGGGAGGTGTTCGGCTATGCTGTTCTGAAGCTACGTATTGTACTGGCCTACATACAAAATTTTGACATGGGATGCATTCAATACGTATACTACATATTCATTATCACCGTTGATGAAGTCCCTCTGATACTAGTATATTCAGCCAACTCCCTTCATGTTACAAATGTGTCTTTTTTGTAATGCATTATTTGCATGTATGCATCTCTCCTTTCCACAAGGGAAAAAAACCTTTAGTTTGTTAACTAGTGTTTGAGCGATTACGTTGGCTATCGACATCGATGATAGTCCGGCCACCATCGAAAGGTTTTTTTGAAGGCGATAGTCGATCTCTTCCGATGACCATTAAAGTCTATGGGAGAGCAACAACACCTTCAATCTTACACCCGAAACAGGGCTGGAGAAGCTGGAATTAACACACAACATTCAAATGGATACCTGCTACATCTTAGGTCACAACACTTAGGCTAAAAAAGCCACAGGAAAAAAGTTCACACCCATTCACTATCCCTGTCTGTAACCACAGCATGACCCTTAAAACCTGCATCACCCACAAATTAAAAAGTGCAGAAGCATGATGAAAATGACCCAACATTTTACTTGAACTGGAATTGAAATAGCCTTGTCCTGGAACGCAGCATGAGCCCCCACACCTGCATGACCCCCACATTTTAAAAAGTGCCGAAAAAGGAGTCTTTCAACCACCATTTTAAGTTTCACTGACATTAACTTTACCTGTCCTGAGTGCCACAGCATGAGTCCCCAAAACTGCAATACCCACAGATTAAAAAGTGCCGGAAAAAGAGTCTTTCAACCACCATTTTTAGTTTTCACTGGACATTGACTATACCTGTCCGTCACAGCATGAGCCCCAACCTGCATGACCCCCCTCATTTAAAAAGTGCCAAAAAAAGGAGTCTTTCAACCACCATTTAGTTTCACTGGACATTGACTATACCTGTCCTGGGCCACGCATGAGTCCCCAAACCTGCATGACCCCCGCATTTAAAAAGTGCCGGAAAAAGGAGTCCTTTCAAACCACCATTTTAGTTTCACTGGACATTGAATATACCTGTCCTGGGCCACAGCATGACCCAAACCTGCATAACCCCCAGATTTAAAAAGTGCCGGAAAAAGGAGTCTTTCAACCACCATATAGTTTCACTGGACATTGACTATACCTGTCCTGGGCCACAGCATGACCCAGGGCCGGAGTTACAGTGGGTGCGGTGAGAGCCCAGGCTGGCGTCCGTCATCTATTGCAAATGTATTAAACCAGCTGTCACAAAACGCCTGTGTTAGACTCAGTTATCCTGAGCGGGATGTCCAACCCACAATGTATCGATATCAGAAAGGATCAGGATAAAGACAAGTGTTAAACTTTGCAAAATATTTTGACTGTGTAAAATCTTCATATGTTATATTTCAAACTTCAGCAGGATACACCGCATCTTAGACATTGTCTGCAAGGGCTGTTGATACAACAAAGAGCGCAATACCATCCCATATGAGACTATAGCCGAGCCCTAATCACAGTCCCCTTAGAGCGAACCATTTCTGATCTCATCCGGAGCGGGTAATATGGCTAGATCTCACGGTATGCTGCTCGATGTGGAAAGTGTTTTCCAAGCAGTGACGTTATCCTCCCTTTGGATCTCTCGATCTCTTAGGGGAAAATCTCTTTACTCTCAGCAAGCGGGGAAAAGTTTGGTCTCGCCCCCCCTGCGGACATTTCGGGGACCACCCCCTTTGTCAAGCTCGCCTGAAATAGGTAGGGGCAGGACTAAATACCTGTCGTCTCGCTTCCCATTAACACTTGTGTGCCCTGGCTGCTTTTATATTGTTTCTTCCTAACTTTTACTGCTCAGTGTTTAGGACTGAAAGGCTATAGCTTATATTCTATGTGCCCTATTGCAACTAATCCTGCAGAAAGGCATGACTCAAGAAATCACCATATTATAAGAAAGCGCTACATCTACATTCTTCATTCAATCCCATTGGACTAAGCGCTTCCAGCCTACTAATCCAATAGACTTTTCCCCTGAAGTAGGACGTCTCTTGATATTGGTATGCTCTTTGACTCGATATCTTCAATGACCTGCCATCTGAGATCGCTTACATTATGACTAAAATCAAAAAAATGTTTGGCGATGGCTGTTTCGCCATATTGTTTTTTTTGTTGTTGTTGTGTCTTCTTGTATGCCTTGTGCCTTTTCGTGTAGTACAGACGAATTTGTGACTTGTGTTCATTCACTCTTATTCGTACTTGTCTAGGGTTTGCCCGACATAGATTTTCCCACACGGGCATTTTAAATAGATAGATAACGTTAGTTGTATTACAGGTATAGTAGCCTCAAATTTATGAAATAGGATAGCCCTTAGTAGGATGTTTCGTTGTATCACCTCGTATGATGGCAGAGCAGTTTGGCAATTAAGGCAAGGAAATGTGCCTTTCTTTTGGTAGATAACACTCCCTGCCGTGTTTTGGTGACTCTAAGATCAGAATGTCTACCATATTTTTAATCGTCTGACCTTTGCGTTATTAAATTGGGTTTATCTTTAAAGCATCTCCCATATATGGGTTTGCTTTGAAGAATGTTCCAAGCTTTGTTAATGGTGTTTCAAATTAATTTCAGTTTAGTCATAGATGATAAAACATTTTTCTATTATTTTTGATTTTCTTTTTTACCATTGGGGCTTCCCTCTCTTTTTTGGAGACTTCTTTTTTTTTTATTAAACCCCTTCCCTGGGTCCCCCCTATGGGCAAAATTATTTATCTTTGTTGTTTATTTTTGTGATATTGCTATCTGTATACAATGGCCTTTGCCTCTAAACTGCCTTTGGGGGATTGCTTTTTGTTACATAGGGCTGAAGCTTTCATAGTGTAACATATTGTTTCTACCCTTTTTCCTTTTTTTTATAAAAATGGGCTTTTAATTTTCCTTTTTTTTATGCTGTTCATCTAAAAAATTTATATTTGACTTCTTTATTTTAGAGAAAAATTTTTTTGGGATGATTTTTATGATGAGGAAAAACCAAATGTGTGAGTTGTTCCATATTTCCCCCCCAAAACCGACAAAAATATCACCCCGTACTTGCCCCTTTTTCCAATGTTTTTGGCAAAAGGTCTATGGATGATATATGACTTTCAACATTTTGACTTTTATATTATTTTAAACACGGGGCAATTAGACCCCCTGATGTACCCTTTTTTTGCATATAAAACCCGTGCCAAACGGAAGTAGTTGTGATAAATAACATTTCAGCAATGCCAAACAATTTGTTTGATTTCCTGTTGGGGGAAATTATATCATTTTTTTTAATGTTCCCCTAACTAACTCTATACCCTCTTTTAGGGTATTTGGGGGATACAAGCTTTTAATATCAAAGGGGCACATATGGTACTTCGGTCACCTCAACTTTGTATTCCCAAAGGGAATTTGTTGGTTCAAGGCACAGGTAGATTTTTTCATTGGGGGGGTTAAAAAACTCCCTCAAGTAAATGGCAATGGCTGGGGAAAACTGCCCATTCGGAGACAACGGTCGTCCCGGGGGGTCTTTCAAAGTTTTATGAATTTTGGGCACTAGGTACAGAATGGGGGCACGAGGATGATCAACTGTTAAGAGTTTATTAGTAGCATTATCTATCACCCCTAATTCTTCTGCTTCCTTCAACACCTGATCAATCATACTTTTAAGATCGAACTATTGATGGCATTGCTTGAAATGTTATTGTATCACAACTACTTCCGTTTTGGCACGGAGTTTTATATGCAGAAACAAGGTACATCGATGGGGTCTCCAATTGCCCCGTGTTTTGCTAATATATATGTCAAACATGTTGAAAGTCAGTATATCATCCATAGACCTTTTGCCCAATACATTGGAAACTGGTCAAGATACGTGGATGATATTTTTGTCGTGTGGCGGGGAAGTATGGAACAACTCACACATTTGGTTTCCTCTATCAATAAGATTCATCCTCTACTAGAATTTACTCTAACTAGAAGTAAGTCAAATATAAATTTTTTAGATGTAACAGTCTATAAAAATAATGGAAAATTAGAAGCCACTTTATATAAAAAGGAAATGGATAGAAACAATATGTTACACTATGATAGCTTTCATGCTCCTAGTGTAACAAATGCAATCCCAAAAGGACAGTTTATGAGGCTAAGGCGCATCTGTAGTACAGATAGCGAATATCACAAAAATAAACAACAAATGATAAATAATTTTGCCGATAGGGGGTATCCCAGGAAGGAGTTAATAAAAACAGCAAATGAAGTCTCCAAGAAAACGAGAGAGGAAGCCTCAATGAGTAAACCAAGAAAATCAAATAATAATAGAATAATGTTCTTATCAGTCTATGACGATCATGCTAAATTAATTAGAAACACCATTAACAAAGCTTGGAACATTCTTCAAAGCGATCCCATATATGGGAGATGCTTTAAAGATAAACCCCAATTTATATACCGCAAAGGTCAGACGATTAAAAATATGGTAGTACATTCTGATCTTAGAGTCACCAAAACACGGCAGGGAGTGTTATCTACCAAAAAGAAAGGCACATTTCCTTGCCTTAATTGCCAGAACTGCTCTGCCATCATACGAGGTGATACAACGTATCATCCTACTAAGGGATATCCTATACATATTAGAGGCTACTATACCTGTAATACAACTAATGTTATCTATCTATTAAAGTGCCCGTGTGGGAAAATCTATGTCGGGCAAACCTCTAGACAAGTACGAATAAGAGTGAATGAACACAAGTCACAAATTCGTCTGTACTACACGAAAATGGCACAAGGCATACAAGAAGACACAACAACAACAAAAAAACAATATGGCGAAACAGCCATCGCCAAACATTTTTTTGATTTTGGTCATAATGTAAGCGATCTCAGATGGCAGGTCATTGAACATATCGAGTCAAATGAGCATACCAATATCAAGAGACGTCTACTTCAGAGAGAGGTCTATTGGATTAGTAGGCTGGAAGCGCTTAGTCCAATGGGATTGAATGAAGAATGTAGATGTAGCGCTTTCTTATAATATGGTGATTTCTTGAGTCATGCCTTTCTGCAGGATTAGTTGCAATAGGGCACATAGAATATAAGCTATAGCCTGTTCAGTCCTAAACACTGAGCAGTAAAAGTTAGGAAGAAACAATATTAATAGCAGCCAGACACACAAGTGTTAATGAGAGCGAGGTGACAGGTATTTAGTCCTGCCCCTACCTATTGCAGGTGAGCTTGACAAAGGGGGTGGTCCCCGAAACGTCGCGCAGGCACAGAGCCTATCGTTCCTGCTTGCTGAGAGTACGAGTGTAGCCCCTGAAGAGATCGAGAGATCCATAGGGAGGATAAGCGGCACTGCTGAAAACACTTTCCACATCGAGCAGCATACCGTGAGTCTAGCCATATTACCCGCCCGTATGAGATCAGAAATTGTTCGCTCTAAGGGACTGTGATTAGGGTCGGCTATAGTCTCTATTGTATGGTATTGCGCTCTTTGTTGTATCAACAGCCCTTGCAACAATATCTACGATGCGTGTATCTTGCTGAAGTTTGAAATATAACATATGAAGATTTTACACAGTAAAAATATTTTGCAAAGTTTAACACTTGTCTTTATCCTGATCCTTTCTGATATCGGTCCGTCATCTATTAACACGCAGGTTAAAATGCCCTGATGACGCAGCAACGAAAACTGTCGTGCTGAAGCAGAGTGCGGAAGCGGAAGTGTGAGAACTCCAGCCTTCCTCAGTACACAGTCAATACCTGGGAAGCGCTTGTCCCCTCCGTATGAGTGTGGACCAATTGAGCTTCACTTGGAAATCCTGGTGGTTAACGCTCTTGTTACACCAGGTGCCCTTTATCTTGGCATTCTTTTTCTCATTTACTCAACGTGCGAGGAAATGGTCTCTGTACTTTGTTCTCTGTCCGTGCTCCATACTCCATGTCCTCTGAATAACCTACATCTGGTCAATTTTCCTGTATTCTCCCTTGTACAATTCAGAGGGAATTTTTTTTAAAAGCTATTTTTGACTGCAAGTTTGTTATACTTTAATTCTAAAAA
>JAODAL010036727.1:0-41301 GCA_025379985.1 Phyllomedusa bahiana | reverse complement strand
GGCTAAAGGGTAGCTTTGAATTTTTGGGGGCTTTTTGCGGGACATCACTATACTACGGGTCTACAAAAAAAGGGTTTTTTTAAAACGGAATTTTTTTTTTTAAAAAACCAAATTGACCAAGTGGCTAAGGGTCATGTTGAATTTTTTGGGGGGTTTTGCGGCATCCCGCAACCGGCTTTAAAAAGGGGTTTTCCCTTTTGCTTTTTGGGGAAAAATGGTGGGTTTATGTTTTTTTGGGGGGCATTTTGCTGTGACATGCAGCTATCTCAGGTCCTTTTCAAAAAAAGTTTTTTCTCAAATTTGTTTTTCAAATTGACCAAGGGGTGGGTCAGCTTTAAAATTTTGGGGGCTTTTTGTTTTGGACATGCGCTATACTACAGGTCCTATTCTAAAAATGTTGTTTCTAACAGACATTTGTTCTTTCAAATGACCAAAGTGGCTCAAGGGTCATGCTGTGAATTTTTGGGGGCATTTTTCTGGGCCATGCAGGTATACTACAGGGCCTATTCGAAAAATTGTTGTTTCTAAAGACATTTGTTTTTTCACAATTGACCAAAGTGGCTCAAGGGTCATGCTTTGAATTTTTGGGGGCATTTTGCTGTGACATGCAGCTATACTACAGGTCCTATTCTAAAAATGTTGTTTCTAACAGACATTTGTTCTTCACAATTGACCAAAGTGGCTCAAGGTCATGCTTTGAAGTTTTGGGGCGTTTTGCTGTGACATGCAGCTATACTACAGGTCCTATTCTAAAAAATGTTGTTTTCTAACAGACATTTGTTCTGCACAATTGTCAAGAGTGGCTCAAGGGTGATGGTGCTGTCAGAAACAGAATAGGTAGACACTGTTAATGGACACATATTGCAAAATGATTGTTTTTGCAAGATCTTTAACATAGCTATCAATCCCTGTATTGAGACAAACCATTTAATACAATGAAAAAAGAGAAACAAAGACATGGTGGGATTCCATCCTATTTTAAAAATGTGTTTTCTAGAATTAAAGTACTAAAAAACTTTGCATGTACAAAATAGCGTGTTAAAAAAATTCCTTGAATTGTACAAGGGAGGTACAGGAATACTTGACCAGATGTAGGATCTTATTCAAGAACATCGGAGTTATGACACAGACAGAGAACAAAGTACAAACCATTTCCTCCAGCACCTTTTGATAAAATGAGAAAAAGAAGCCAAGATAAAGGGCACCTGTGTAACAGTAGCTTAACCACCAGTATTTCCAAGTGAAGCTCAATTGGCCACACTCACTCGAGGGGCAAGCGGCTACCCAGGTATTTACTGTGTACCGAGGAGGCCGGGAAGTTCTCAACACTTCCGCTTCCGCACTCTGCTTACAGCACGACCAGTTTTTTCGTGCTTCGCCGCGTCATCAAGCATTTTAGACCTGCGTGTTAATAGATGACTTGCACAACGCCAGCCTGGGCTATCATTCTTCAACCGCAACACCCACAATAATCTCTCCGGCCCTATGTCGTCCATGCTGAGGCCCAGGACATGGTATAGTCAATTCCAGTGAATCACTAAAACATGTGGTTAAAGACTCCTTTTTTCCGGCACTTTAAAATGCGTGGGGGTCATCAGGTTTGGGGCTCATGCTGTGTGCCCAGGACAGGTATGAGTCAATGCTCCAGTGAAACTAAATGGTGGTTGTAAAGACTCCTTTTTCCTTCCGGGCACTTTTTAAATGGGGGGTCATGCAGGTTTGGGGCTCATGCTGTGGCCCGGACAGGTATAGTCAATGACCAGTGAAACTAAAATGTTGCGTTGAAAGACTCCTTTTTCCCGGCACCTTTTTAAATGTGGGGGTCCATGCAGGTTTGGGGCTCAATGCTGTAGGCCCAGACAGGTATAGTCAAATGTCAGTGAAACTCAAAATGGTGGTTGAAAGATCTCCTTTTTCCGGCACTTTTTAAATGTGGGGGTCATGCAGTTTTTGGGCCCATGCTGTGGCCCAGGACGGTATAGTCAAGTCCCAGTGAAACTAAAATGGTGGTTGATTGACTCCTTTTTCCCGGCACTTTTTTTAAATGTGGGGTCCTATGCAGGTATTAGAGGGCTCATCTCTGTGGCCCAGACAGGTATCATCAATTCCAGTGAAACTAAAATGGTGTTGAAAGACTTCCTCTTGTTCCGCAACTTTTTAAATGTGGGGTCGATGCAGCGTTTTGGGTGCTCATGCGTGGCCCAGGACAGTATAGTCAATTGTCCATGAAACAAATGGTGTTAAAAGACTCCTTTTTTTTTCCCGGCACTTTTTTAAATGTGGGGGTCAGCAGGTTTGGGATCCATGCTGAGGCCCAGGACATTATAGTCAATGTCCACTTGAAACTAAAATGGGGTTTTGAAAACTCCTTTTTCCGGCAACTTTTTAAATGTTGGGGTTCATTCAGGTTCGTGGGCTCAACTGCGTTCCAGGACACGGATAGTCGAATGTCCAGTTTCAAGTAAGATGAGGGTTCAAATCATACTGCCTTCTGGAAACGTGTTTTAATTTGTCGGTGATGCAGGATTAAGGTTTCAGGCTGTGGCGTACAAACAGGGATAGTAAATAGTCTGTACTTTTTTTCTCTGTGACTTTTATACCCTAAGTGTGTTGCTATGAGCTAGGAACGTATCCATTTGTACTGTTGTGATTTTAATTTCAAAGCTGATCCCACCTTTGTTTGGGTGTAATAATGAAGGGTGTTTGTTGCTCTCCCATAGACTTTAATGAGTAATCCGCTCATAATCGATTGCTTCACTATCGAAAACCTTAGTCGATAGCGGCCAACTATCGCTATCGTTTCGGATCTCGATAGCCAACGCAATCGCTCAACACTACTTATGATGCTTGAATGTAATCATCATACACCTGACAAAGTAATATCACTGAAAATATTCAACACATATAATGTTGAGGTCAGATTCACACGGCTTAATTTGCCGCAATTTTAATTTTTTCAACCAAAATCAGGAATCATTCCTGACAGTATAAAATGCAATTAATTTGGTTTTGTATGAATGAAGTATGGGGTGACCTGAATAGACGATGCGCAGACACGCCAGTTATAAATTGCTTTCGAACAGTGTAGAATGCAACAGTATGCAAGAACCTTTCGTACTGCGATTCATACATTTGGCGCATCGTAGGTTGAAGCACAGGTAATGTTGCCGCAAAGCCGCATTGTAAGTGTAAAGATTGGTGCGCAAGAAAAAACTCCACAGAATTCCTGACAGTTCAGGCCATACTAATTTATGTTAACTAGAAAACTAAAATTAAAGAATTTAAAAATAATCTAAAATTAATCTAAAGTTATATCATATCCAAAAAATCTAAAATTATATCATCAAAATTAATTAAACCAATACAGCATCTACCATAAATCCCTTTCTCAATTTGGTGTTTACGGAGTTATCGTAGATTACAGAGATTACAACCACATCATAACAGGCTAGAAATCAAAGAAAAGCTGTAAGAATAGCATGTCAGTGAATAGAAACTATGGTCGTGATCTTGCTTATCACACAACAAGTATCAGAGACCTGTCAAGTGCCGACTATTGGCATATGTAGAATAAAGGCTGAGAGCAGGAAAAAAATATTCCACACTGATCATCAACATGTGATTAAAATTAGTTTCATTTAATGTAGTAATCAGTGATGTGCTTGTAATCTGTGATAATACTATACTAGCGCCGTAAATAGCAGATTGAGAACCGATTTATGATAGATGCTGTATTGTGTTAATTGCCATAATTTACATTATTTAATTTAATATTAATTTTAGATTACCGTATATACTCGAGTATAAGCCGAGTTTTTCAGCACAAAAAATATGCTGAAAAATCCCTCCTCGGCTTATACTTGAGTCACTGTCGGCACTCGGGCGCGCGCTGGGCCCGTTCGCTGAACATGGACGCTTCAGTTTATATGCTACTCCTCATTAGTCGCATATACACTGAATTCCGAGTACAGCTGACAGCGCTTTCACTGCGGTGGCATACAAGTGAATAGATACCAATGCGGACAGAGAGGCGAGCGCTCCCTGCTTCCGCAATGGAACTCCCGGCGCCGCAGGACTCGCGGCTGACGCGGAGTTTTCCCGGCACAGGCGATTTGTGTCACCCGCCTTGGTGCCCATAAGAGGAGGAGAGAGCGCCCGGGAGAGTTAGGTAGCGGGGACTGAGGTAGTAGCTTGTTTTTGTTTTAAAACCCTGCATATACTGACTGTAGCCCCCCCCCCTCCTAGGGGATCTATACCTGACTATAGCCTGCCTAGGGGGACCTATACCTGCCATACCTGCCTAGGGGGGACCTTATACCTGCCTATAGCCTGCTGGGGGACCAATACCTGCCTATAGCCTGCCTAGGGGGACCTATACCTCGCCTAGGGGGACCTATACACCTGCCTTTAGCCTCCTAGGGGACATAATACCTGTCTATGAAGCCTGCCTAGGGACCTATACCTGCCTTAGCCTGCAAGGGGGACCAATACCTGCCTATACCCTGCCTAGAGGACCTATACCAGCCTATAAGCCTCGCCAGGAGGACAATACCTGGCCTTTACCCTGCCTATGAGGACCCTAAACATGCCTATAGGCCTGCCTAGGGGGAACCTATACCTGCCCTATAGCCTGTCCTAGGTGAACCAACCTGCCTATATGCCTGCCTAGGGGACCTATACCTGCCTATAGCCTGCCTATGTGGACTATACTGCTATAGCCTGCCTATGAGTACCTAATACCGTGCCTATACCTGCATAGTGGGACGCCTATACCTGCCTATACTCCCTGCTATGATGACAACAATACTCTGCCTATAACGACCTATACCTGCCTATAACCTGCCTATGGGGGCAATTACCTGCCTATAGCCTGCCTAGGGGGACATATAGCTGCCTATACGGCCTATGGGGGACATTAAACTGCCTATATCTGCCTATGGGGACATTAAACTGCCTATACATGCCTATAACCTGCCTATGGGGGACATTAAACTGCCTATAACAGCCTATATCTGCCTATGGGGGACATTAAACTGCCTATACCTGCCTATACCGGCCTATGGGGGACATTAAACTACCTATACATGCCTATAACCTGCCTATGGGGGACATTAAACTGCCTATACCTGCCTATGGGGGACATTAAACTGCCTATCCTATGGGGACATTAAACTGCCTATACCTGCCTATGGGGGACATTAAACTGCCTATACCTGCCTATATCTGCCTATGGGGGACATTAAACTGCCTATGTAATTGTATTGGTATCTATTTTTATTTTTAAAATTCACCAGTAGCCGCTGCGTTTTCCACCCTAGGCTTATACTCGAGTCAATAAGCTTTCCTGGTTTTTGTGGCAAAAGTAGGTGCCTCGGCTTATACTCAGGTCGGCTTATACTCGAGTATATACGGTATAGGCTTATACTCGAGTATGTACGGTATATAATTTAGCAATTAGATTATATGAATATACTAATACATTACTAAGTGTAAAAAAAATGTAAAACAGATATCCCTTCATGGGATTTAAAAAAAGAAGCAAAAAACAAAGTGTATAAAAAATAACTAAAATAAATATTTAATAAAAAATAATTGTGCATACATTACACACACACACACACAAACCTAAATATGTTAAGTATGGTGTAAAAAAATATTTTAAAAAAGATACAAAATATTTAATACAATTCTGCAATAATTTATAAATGTACTTAAAGGGGTTGTCTCACTACAAGGATTGCTTTTTATGTAAAGGATCTTGCAAAAACAAGTCAATTTGCAATATGTGTCCTTTAACAGTTCTGAAATTTCCCCTCTTGTATGGGTTGCATCAGCTCCTGTGGTCGCTATAGCTGCAGACCTGTTCGATCTCTCCTTATAGGCTGTCAGCACTGGTTGCTATAGCTACAGACCTGGCTTCTACTGCAGCCTAGTAGAAGCCATTAAACACACTCCTGAATTCAAAATGAAATAAAAAAAACAGGACTGAGGTAAGATGAATCAATGTAGTGAGACAACCCATTTAAACTATTCCCCCAAAACTTCTCCTGCATAAAACAAAGCCTCATACAACTATGTCATTGAAAAAAAATAAAAAAGGTTACGACTGTTGAAACGCAAGGAGGCAAAAACTAAAAAAAAAGTGCTGGTCATTAAGGCCTTTTCAGGCATTCGGCTTAAGGGATTAAGTGAGACTGCCACCAACTAGATTCTTCAGCACAGAAAGAGCAGGGATGTTAATTAATAGGTTTGAAATGTTTGTCAAAAAAACTTTGAAGGGTTTTCAAAAAGTTTCGGCAAACAGTAAGGGGTAATTGGTCATGTCTGAGGGTGTCGTGTGACTAGTCTGTCTGTCAAGCCAGTAGACCCTGAAGGTTGGTATAAGAGTTGTTGCACTGTGGTGAAAATGGCCATGACACTTATAAATCGTACTGAAGAGGAACAGCATTCTATCATATACTTTTTGTGGGCAGAAGGTGAGCTGGGAACACAAATTCATCTCCCATGTGTGTTCAGCATTGGGATCAAGTTCTATCTATCTGAGTCTTCTATAAGTGGATTGAAATGTTCGAAAATGGCAGCAATAGTGTGATGGATGCAGAGTGCTCAGGCCATTCAGTTACAGCCATGACCATGAGGAATGAAGAAAGAACCCTAGAACTGATTACTGAAAACAGTAGAACAACAGCTAAAGAGGTTGCAGGAAAGCTGAAAGTGAGTGTTGGATTTGCCTATGCCCTGACTTATGACAGCCTTACAAGGGTGTTGTCACCATGCTGTTTCACAGAGCCTGCTCTTAACATCCAGCTTCAGACTCACACTTTCTGGTTAGGCTGTGAGTAGTTCTACAGCAGTAATCAGCTGAACTATTCCTGAGCCTGTTAGAGGAACCTTGATAATCAGTTTCAGACTTGGGTGACTAATGTCCACCAGTGAAGTTGAGTTTGAGGACCCAACTGTGAAGTTAATTCTGGGGCCCACCCTATAGCTACTGTAGATGCCTATTATACACTAACTCTTGTTTTTTGCCTCTCTATTTCTGCCTCTCTCAGGGATGCATATGTAGTTGAAAAGAAACTCTAGGTCAGCCATGCTCAAGGGCCCACTATAGATTTCCCCTTTTCTCCTGTGGGTCAATCCAAGCCTGTTGCTAATAAAAGGTTTAAAACATTAGAGCAGAGGGCTACAGATCTCTAACGGGCTAAAATTTCTCAGTAACATAGATAAACAAGCTCCTGTGCTGCTGGCAAGACACAACAGGGAGTGAGGTCACTGAACTGATCATCCAGACCATTGTTGCTAGAGCACAAAGAAGTGGTCAGTAACCTAAGGAAGCTTGTGTACACAAGCAGGAAATAAGAACTGCTCTAGCTCTGAAAGGAAGCAAAATCAGAACAATGTATTTGGTAATAGTCTTTACCGTTGTCTACATGTATGAAGTTAATCAATGTCGTGAGAATATCTCTTTAAGTTTAATAAGTGTGTGCCAGGTGGGTAAGGGTTGCAATTTGGTGCAGTTTATACGTTTTGAAGCTATCTTCACCACAGTGTAACAAGTTTTATACTAAACTGCAAGACTGGTTGGCTTTCCAGACAGACTAGTCACATGATACTCTCAGGCACAACCAATTACTATTCCTTGAACTAAATGAGGTAATTGCGGTCTAGCAAAAATGTAGAATAAACGGACTACTTTATTATGAATATCTTCAGGTACAGAGGGTAAAAAGATAACACTGTAGCTAAAAGCTAACGCGTTTCGGGCTGGACAAGTTTAGCCCTTTTTCACAGCTCAGTTTTTCTCCATTTTTGCTGGACCGCAATTACTTTATTGCGTTCAAGCTATTTGTCCATTGGTCGAGGACTCGCGGTCCGTGTAATGTTGGTGACGGGACACACTTAACAGAGAAGGATCTAAGGTGTGCATGCTACAGCTAATAAAGGTGAGCCCCTGAACCATTTGCTTGGTTTCAAGTGTGATGCAATTACTATTCCTCCTGCCCTCACTGTTTTCAATGAAAATATGAAAGTTCAGAAACTATTATATAGATCTAATCAATCTATCCTGCTAGGTAACATGGTAGCAGTAGACTGGATAGTTTTTTTTTTTTTTTATGGTAATAGGTTTCTTATAATAAAATTTTTCTATTACTTACTGTTTGCTTACTGTAAACTTATCTAAATTTTTAAATGATTTTGAAATTATGAGCATGCCTGACAGTACACCGTTAATAAAGAGATAGGAATATGCCGCTCATATTTACATAAAATAATGTGGTTTGCTCAATCAGACCTATATTGTTCTACACAGACAACTCTAGCAGTCCTCATTGTCTTATCCACAAAAGATATCCTTTATGATTTCTAAAAGAATCAATGATGGATCATTTAATCTGAAAGCCTGTCATTTATTATGTTTTTCTTCCAACTCTGAAAAGTTTCCGAGCATGAAGGGCCTAATTGCACATAATGTAGAATGTTGTTTAACGATAATATGTTTGCTAATTTGCCAAAAGAGCTAATGAAATCTCTTAATGCTATCAAAGCAATTAATAGCCCATTCCATTTCTAGACCAAATTGTTCCTTGTGCGGATTGACCCCAGTTCATATTGAAGAGCTCGATCCCTTTGTGTAGAACAACAGGTTAAGAGATATGCACAGTGTTTCAGCACTTTATTATTAATAATAATCAATGTGAGCACATAGGGAGACATTTTCAGGGCATACTTCCCACCATCTATAAATAGTATGTTATAATGGTAGCACTGCCAACTGCACATTGCTAAAGATGACAGGAACCATTGTTCCAGCTTGTAACATCCATTGTTAAAGGGGAGGAGTAGGGCAGTTAAAGGTACATTTCACACCCTGATAGCGTTGTGTCCACAGTTTGTGTAATTTAGATCCTACTTCTTCTCACTGCAAGCATTTGCTATGATTTACAGAACAACTAGTAAAAATCTCCAGCTTGGGTTTAACAGAGAATTTTTGTAAAATAAATTTGATGTATGTTGTATTTCTCATCTGAGAAGAAAACTGAAAAAAGTTTTGCATTTGAAAGTCATTTTGCAGAAAAAACCCAAAACAAAATCAATGGTATTTCTTAAAATTTTTCATGAAAGGGGTTGTTCAATCTTTTAATAAAAAAAGTCTGCTGGTTGGGGAGGGTTTAAAATAGACACAAAACCTTACAAGAGTATCCCCATCTCACACATGATGGCATATTAATAGGAAATGCCATCAACATGTGATAGGTGCAGATCCCACTTTCTGGGACCCCGTCTATTTGGGGGAAGGGGCCCCTTTTAAATTCCCCATTGCAGAAAAGATTCTCTTTTCCCTATGGGATTTTCCAAGTCCCAATTAAAGGGGGTTGTCTAAACTCATTGTTTTAATCTTACCCCTCAGTCTGTTTTTTTGGTTTTCTTGTTGAATTCGGGCCCTTTTTTACTGGGCTACTAAAGTATGGGTGCTGAAAGAGCCGGGGTCTTTTTAGTTTATAGCAACCAGTGCTGGCAGCCTATCAGGAGAAAATTAAAACAAGTCTGTAGCAAAGTGCCCTGAGGAGCTGATGCACCCAAATACAAGGGGGATAACTTAAAATATTTTGGAAAAGTTTTGGAACATATTGAAAAGGGTGATTGTTTTTGAAAGATCTTTAACATAAAAGCAATCTTGGGAGCCGAAAAACCCCCTTTAACCATGCTGGGGCTTTTATCGGGCCCTCAAAACAAAACGGGAATGGAAAGTTGTGCACAAGAACGATTGACTTTCATTTTGGGAACGGAAAAATTTTGGGGGGGCCTTTCCCAAGATGGGTTTGCAGGCCCTTGGGGGTTTGGGCAACGCACCTATCACACTTTAATGGTGTATCCTATCAATATTAAATCAAAATGTGAGATGGGAACACCCTTTTAATTTTTTTTTTAATTTTTCTATTTTAACCCCTTCTCGGCCAGAAAGGCCATTTTTAAGTAATGGAAAAACCATTAAAACTATGGGTTTTGGGTTTTCTTTTTGCCTGGAGATTTTACAAAATTGTTCTGTAAATTATAGGTAATGCTTATAATAGGAAGTAGAATCTGAATCTGCCCTTTACCGCTTCAGGTTTCCCCCCTTGTTGACATCATGGGACTTTGGCCACTTTAAAGCCACAAGCAATCACAGGACTCGGTGTTCTCTTCCTGTATGAATACCCTTTTGACAAATCACAAGGCATTAGGGGAAAGGGGCTGGGGAAACCCCAAGCGCCCTTGTTGGATTAAAAATTTCCTCGGGTTTTATTTTCCCCCACCGGATCTTGGAAAGCAAAAGGGGTTTTTAGCCGGGCCAGTATCTCTAATTCCGGGACAACGCTTTTTTTCGGATTTTTGTCCCTCATCAGTGCTGGGGTGGAGTGTTTCTGGTGGCTGTGTTGGAGGCAGGGGTTTTGGCTCAGAAAGGGGAAAACCTCCCCTTTAGGAGGCACCGAATGAGAGGAAGTAGGTTTTTGTTTTGGGCCTTTTCCCCTCCCCAAAGACCCCTTGGCATTTTAAAACAAGGCATTAGGGGGAAAAGGAGCTGAGGACCCCAAAGCACTTTCTTTTGGATGTAAAAAAAATTCTCTTTTTTGTTTTTTGACCAGGGGGCTTATTTAAAAGGGAAAAAAGGCAAAAAATTTACTCTACACAGGGTTTTCGTTCGGTGCTCCCCTAAAGGGGAGAGATTTTTCCCCTTTCTGAGCCACTAAATGCCTCCCAAAACAGCCAGCCAGTATCGCTCTGCTTGCATGATGGGGAAAAAAATCCAAAAAATGCGTTGTTTTGCAGAAAAGAGATACTGGTTGGGCTAAAACCCTTTTTTTGCTTTTTAAAGGCCCCGGGGGGGTTTCAAAAGCAAATTGAGGATTTGCAAATTGCACATGATTATAAGAATTTGGGATTGGCTGAAAATTCATGTGAAAAAGGGGAATGTGGTCTTTGTTGCCATCCTAAAAGATGTTTAAAAATTTTGAGAAAAATTTTTTATTTTTTCTATTTTAACCCCCTTCCCGGTTTTGAAAGTCACTTTGTTTAAAAAGAATGGAAAACTATTTTAAAAAGATTTCTTTTACAAAAACCCTTTAGTGTAAAAAGGGTTTTAAACCCCTTTGCACCTGAAAATTGCTTTGTGTATCCTATGTGGTTTTAAATTTTAAACCCAAATGTTGAAAATGCACTGAAAGGCTATTTTGCACTGTAAGTGGTGAGGGACTTTGCAATTGCCTTGAGATTTTGCCAAAGTCTTAAAGTGTTTTTGCTTTTGAAAAAAGAAAAAAACTATGCACCCGGGGAAGGGGGTGGGTAAAAAAGAAAATTGTTATGTAAATTTTTTGGGGAGGGGTTTGGTAGGGTTGGGGCTGGCAAAAATAAAAAAATTTAAATGGGCCTCGTTTAAAGGGCGGAATTATAAAAGGAAGGTGCTTCAAAATGAATATTCGACTCTTTTTAGTGTAAAAGGGTTGATGTATGAAAAAAGGGTTTTTGGCATTTAAAAAATAAAATGGTGTGTAAATTTCCATTGACCTCTTCTGTGTTTTGGGGTTTAAAGGAAAACCTTTTTTTTCCACAATTTTCGAAATTTTGGCCAAACATGTATAAAGGTTATAGAAAAGGCTGGAATAAGAAAAAATTCATTGGGAATAGCATGCAGGGAATATAAAACTATGGAATACCCTGTTTTGGGGAAACAACAGGTCCCCCCAAGCCCTTGCTTTTGCTGGCTTTCTGAAAGCAGAAAAAAAGGGGTGAGACCCCAAAAAAACCCTAAATTTCAAATTTAATGTAGTAAAAATGTAAAATTTTTAAAAATGTTGAACTTCTAATCAGTAGGTTTTTTATTAAAAAAATTTATTTTTAAAGATTCGGGTGTTTTTTTTAAATACTTGTTTAAAAGGGATATTTCTATTTTTTTTTGGGGGATATATTTTTTTATATTTTAAAAATTTTTTTCTTTAAAATTTAAAAAAATTAAATTTTTTACAGTGTGAAAATTTAAAATTTTTAAATTACTTTTTATTAATTTTATGTTATAAGTTGGGGGAAAAATTGGCATTTTTGTCCCTTCAGAAACTAGCTCCAACTTCAACTCCTCGGGTCGGGGGCAAAACCACTTTAAAATTAGGTCTCCCTGGGGGCAGAAAGGCAGTTTTTTTTGCCGAACCACATTTATATATGTTTCTAATTTTATGATTTGTGGTGGGACACCCCCCAATAAGCCCCGAACACCCTTTTTGTTAGGCGCATTAAAAGTGTCGACCCTTACGAAAAATTGCCCCAAACCCCTTAAAATTAGGTGCTTTTGGGAATCTGGGTCGGTTTGTTGGGTGCATTTTTAGACAGAAAAGGGTAAAAAACCCTTTTTCATACATTTTCGCCCTAAGTGTTAGTTTGGGGGTTATATCAGAGTGAGGGATTTAATTTGTGGTTTTTCGGCCCGGCAGGGGGAAGTTAAAGGGGGAAAAAATTAACCCTTTGAAGCCGGGGATTTCCCCAAAAACTGCCGGGTTTTTAAGGGCCCCAAACAGTTATTTATTGGTCAGGGAAATTCTGCCCCGAAAATAAGGAATTTTAAAGGAGAGGTTGTCCCCCTGGCTGAGCATGGGGGAAATCTTTGGGAAAGGTACATAGGAAGGTGTTCTGACTTGAAAGGCCCCTTTAGGAAAGGGCCTTTGGGCCTTTCCCGCCCCAAATGGTGTCCAGATTGTTCCCTTTGGGCCCTCCCATTTAGATCCGGGCTCTCCGGGGGGTTGGCGGTTTCCCTTGTAGTCTTTTCCGGAAGTTAAGGTGTCAGTTTCCGGGTTTTGTGAACCCCTCTTTGTCCCAAAGGGAATGCATCCGAAAAAAGGGACCTTTTTAAAAAGGGAAAAGGGTATTGGTTGCGGGCTGAACAAAAGTCGAGAAGGACTGTTTTTGGGTTTGCAAGAAAGGGAATTTCCCGTGTAAAACACCCTTCCCGGTAAATAAAAAGGGGGCGTTATGCTTAAAACCAAACTTTTAACCCTTTCGTTTGCCTCCTGCTTCCCCATGACAACATCATAGGGTCTCCTCAAAAAACACCAAGACAGCAGGAGAGGCCCCCAAACGGGAAAGTGCACCCCTAGGTGAAAGATTTAATGCAAAATTTACTCCAAACTTTAGGTCCCCCCCCTTTTTAAAAATTTAATTTAAAAATAATAATTTTAATTTATTTTAAAATTTTCCTTTATTTATATGGGCCCCAAAACTTTTTCCGCAGAAATTTTTAGATTAAAGGGTGTACATACAGACATTACAAAAAAAAGGGTATTTTTACAGTTGAAGAAAAAGGTGTGGGGGGCCTGTGTGGGGGTTTTTTAAAAATCTATTGGGGGGTTATGGGTAAAAAAACAGAGGGAAAGAAGTGCCAATTTTAACAAGGGCCCAGCCGTTTCAAAAATTTTAGGGGGGGGTTTTACAGGGAAAAATTTGGATAAACCCTGCCCCCCAAACATTTACACCCTATTTTAAAGTTTAAGTGCCTGTGGGGTCCCCTTTGTGTAGGGAGGGGAATTTTTGTGTGTGTTAGCATTTAGGGATTTTGGGTGGGGCCAGATGAGAAGAGTGTTCTCGGGCCCCTTTTAAAATGTGAGCGTTGTGGTGTCCCTGATCCCCCGGGGGTAGCATATTCAAGGTTTTTGGTCCGCACTTTGTGAAATTTTGGAGATGGGCATGGGAGGTTCGGATGATTGATGAGTGAAAACCTGATTTCGAAAGGGGAGGGAGAGAGCGGGGTTGGGGGGTTAGACAGAGACGGGGAGGAGTTTTAGGGGGGGCAGCGTTGGGGGAGGTTTATGGGTGAGAATGTGAGTTTTTTTTAGGGACCCGGAAATGAATGGGCACCAGTCCCGTGACGGGACACAGGGAAAAGGCCCACGATTTATGGGCGGTGGAGAAAAAATTGAGCCTGGCGCTGAAATTCAGGACAGTTGAAAGGGGGGGAGTTTGTGGGAGGTAGACCGATAAGCAAGGATTACAGTGTCAAAAACGGAAAGGATAAGAGCGTTAAGAGTTTGGTTGTTTACGGGGGAAAAATGGACGGATTCTGGAGATGTTCTTGAGGTGCAGGTGACAGGAGTGGGCAAGGGATTGGATATATGGGGTGAAGGACAGATCAGAATCTAGTATAACCCCCAGACAGCGGGCCTGCTGCCTAGGAGTTATGGTGGTGCCACACACGGAAACAGAAATAGCAGGGTGGGGTTGGTTGGTAGATGGCGGAAAGACAAGAAGTTCAGTCTTAGTGAGGTTTAGTTTCAGATGGAGAGAGGACATGATGTCAGAGACAGCGGCCAGACAGTCACTGGTGTTTTGTAGCAGGGCTGGAGTGATGTCACAAGAGGAGGTGTATAGTTGGGTGTCATCAGCATAGAGATGTTACTGGAAGCCAAATCTACTGATGGTTTGTCCAATGGGGGCTGTGTACAATGAAAAGAGGTCCCGGAACAGGGCATGAGAGGTATAATTGGAGTTGAAGCTGCCGTGACACTGGTGAGTGATGACAATAACTACGACTCCTCTCGTCCTCTCCGCTGCCCTGAACTCTGTCTCATTACACACCCAAGTGATCTGCTGGTATTGGGTGATACACATATCTCTTAGAAGGGGGGAGAAGGTCCATAATTAAGATTTCTGTATGCACAAATAGGACATAAGGACCCTTAAAATATTTGATAGGAATAATTGATCTTTCTTCAACATACTAAAACTGTTCTCACTGTATGAAAGAAGGCACTTCAAAGTGAATTATTGTGTCTCACTTTCAGTGTATAATGCACCTGAATGTATGAAAGTGTTTTTTGTGCAATTATAAATGGAGTCTAAAGTTTGACGCCTCTCGTCTGTGTGTTTGCCGCATTATGGAACTTAGGCGCATAAGTAATTTGCCAAACGTGTAAAGGCTATAGATAGGCTGGAAATACAAGAAAAGTCATTAGAATAGCATGTCCGTGAATAGAAACTATGGTACTGATCTTGTTTGGTGGACCACAGGTCCCAGCAAGACCTGTAGTGTGCTGGCTCTTGCTGTATGTGAGAGCAGCAAAAATACATTTCAAATTTAATGTGGTAAAAAAAAATTAAAAAATGAGCAACAACATCAGTGGGTTATTTAATGTAAAACTAGCTTTTAGATTCTATTAATTTTAAATATGTTTTATTGGAGATATTTTTATACTTTTGGGATATTATATATTTTCATATTAATTTTACATGATAACTTTTTTATTAAATTTAAATAATTTAATTTTAGATAGTTTGATAATTATCAGAAATTACTTTTTATTAATTACTGGTGTAAGTTGAGAAATAATGGCCATTTTTTTCCCTAACAGCAAATCTATCTCCACTTTGACTCCTCTGGCTCAGGTAGACCACACTGAAATAGGTCTGCCTGTTCGAGCAGTAATGCGCCTAGTTTTGCCAGCCCGCATTCATATATGGGTCTAATAATATGAGTGTGGTGCGACACGCCCCCAGAACACCCCTTCATTTTAGGCGCATTAAAAAGTGTTGAGTCTTACGAACAATGCGCTTAACACATTTGTTTGGCGCATTATACATCATAGTCCGCTCATGTTTGGTGCATTTAACACCAGAAATGTGCGAAAACCCCTTTCATACATGTCTCCCTATAACTTTCAGATGACCATGTTATTCCTAAATGTATGACAGAATATATAGCTAATATATGTACAGTAAATGCATATGTTATTGCTCTTGATCGACTGGGCTGCTGTTAATGATAGTCATAAGCAAGGTAGCAGGTGTAAGTTACTCCCAAACATTTCTCACATGCTTTTCAGGGAAGTATGTGGAAGGAATTTTCAAAAATGGCAGCAGGCACTAACAGGAATCTAATGATTAGGAGAATCAAAGAGATCCTATACCAAAAATTGCAAGAATAGTAGAGGCAGAAATGGAGAATTTCCTGGAGTGACTGCTGTCATGCTCTTTGCTTTTTACTGTAACCAGGGTTACAATTTTAAGCCAAACATCTGAGTCATGTCTGACATGACCCTTACGCAACGCAGTGTCCGTGCCCCATTTTTACCTAATAACCTTACACCTCCTGGGCCACTGTCCCCTGCCAATTTTCCAACCCCAGGTTGTCCTCACTCCCACATTAGTTCCCTCTCCCATCCCTTATTGAAAACAAGACACTGGACAACATGTTGGATTATATTGGCCACAGCAGACATTTTATTAACATATAAATAACATATAATAACATATGAAACATAGCACAAACATTGTGCATAAAACCCGTACTTAAAATACCCATAATCAGTAAAGAACTTACAGACTCAACCACCATTTTCCAGGTACTACAAGTACCACCAACCAACCAACATTGGGCAGGGGGTCCTGTGGAGCTAAGAGATCTGTGCGAACCACACTATTCTCCAATCCATTACTCTCGGCCGGCAACCACTGGCTCGAGTTGCACCTGAAGCCAAGTTAATGGCTAAACCAACTCCCGACTCCCAGAGGACTTTACCCTAAGGAGCCCCCACCTTCGCCAGACCAAACAGAATCCATTCTCAATTGAGGGAATCAACCTCCTTTCTGACTCCCTCACACCAAAATTACCACCAACTCCAAGGACCCCAAACTAGACGCCACAGGTGGAGCATGCCATGCCACCTCATGGATGCGTACCCCCCACCAGCCTCAATGCCCGCTCAATCCCTTCCTGTAGGCCCAACGCCCATATGTCCAACCCCAGCGCATTCAGGTGTACTGTGTCACTGCGCCAGAAGTTACCTTCCCCGGATTCCAAATCCCGATGGCGCACCACCACTCCACCATTCCGGGCCTACAAACCAACACATCCCTTTTGCTTTCACCCGCACCTTATTCAGGGCCATCCACGTCCACCGACTCGGCCCCCCTCCCAAGAATGCCGATATACCATGTCCGACCACACCACCACCATCCAAGGAAACTTCACCCATCATTTCAACAAAATCCAACTAGATATCCCTGATCAAACCCCGACCATCGCAACCCCAGGTCGTTACCACCCCCCCCCGACATGAAAACCACCAAAAACTCTGATGGGCGGGTATCCAGCGCGGAAAACCGAGACCTCTCCAAAACATTGGACCACAACCATGCCTCTCCGGCCAATCCAACGAAGGACGGCAACAACACGTTGGAAAACCCCTCTTTCTTCCGACCGGCCGCAGCCGCTACCGCACTGCCGCGTCCCCAATGGAACGAACGAATGCCGAGAATACAGACTAAACCAGGGCTCCCTAGCTAAAACAGAAAGAACAACATGAATAGCACGGGAAAGACCACCAAAACGCATGACCATGCTGCCCGACAACCTTGCTCCACCTACTTCCCTTAAGCCAGGTGCGGGCAGAACGTATAAATTTGAAACGGTCCATTCCCAACCTCCCAAACTTCTTAATCCCATCTCCGACCGTACACCAAACCCAAGCTAGCGGCCCTCCGACGCCGCCCCCTATTTCTGAAAAAGGTGTGGGGCAAAACTACGCGGGTTTCCAAGCCCCAAAGATGCCAAACATCTCCGCAACACTGCAGAAAACTGATATCTCTATAGAAAGGAACCATCCTCATGACATAGAAGAGGAACCGAGCCCCCGCGCTTCAGCCCCAAAAGGCTCGCCAAAACACTCCACCGGACATGCATTCGAACCCGCCACTCGCCCAACATAAAACACTATCCTACGCCTCTTACCCACTCTATCCGTCTTTGACTGCCGAACCACATATTCCCCCCTATCACCAAGGCAAACCACATCTGCCGCCAATAGCCCCCCCCCCCTGGTAGCCCTACTCGGGGAAACCAATTCACCAATACGCAGGGCGCCAAAAAAAGCGAAAGGAAAAAGCCAACCTGAATAATGCCAACTCGAAGGCACTATGGCACACCGACTCCAGTACCGACATAAACCGTTCCAGCAAGCGAAAAACGACTGGACGACGCCCATCCTTAGCGCCCTTCCCCAGACGAAACCCCCTCCACGCTCGACCCACACAAAATCCCTTGTAACCTCTGCTGATGAACGCAGTTTGAAACCAAAAGCCAAAGCCGCCAAGAAGCGAGACAACTCTGGACAACCGACCAACCCTCTCTCGTCTGCCCGAGCCAACTAACAATAACAAGGGCCCCTACCCTAATCACCGTAAGAAGATCCACACACACCCTTCCATAAACTACCCAGCCCATTCGAGCCACTTGCCCCCAAGCCGCCTCATACCCGAACCGGGTTTTTTCCGCCAAAGACCCCTCGAGAACAGTGTCCTGCTTCCCTCCAACCACGCTCCCAAAGCAGACTCCGTGCATTCTTTCGCCCATCCTCGCAGTCTCCGGAGCCAAGGGGCGGAACCGATCCCACTGCAGACGGAGAGTCCGCAATGGATTTAGAAACACCCGTCACAGGCTCTGCCACTACATGCGCATTCAATGACAGGCACCGTAACACAAAATGCCGCAACAGGCGAATCACCGGAGGCGATGAAGCCGATAAGCTGTTGATGAACCTGGTAACACCCCCAATTGTCGCAGAAAAACTAAATCCTCCGGTTCCCGAAAGCACTCTCTCCCCACAAATCCACCGCCACCACAATCTGGAACAATTCAATAAAGCAAGAATTCTTCACCCCATCCGGACTCAATCCAGCGGGAGGCCGACGTCCCCAACGGCACCAACTGCCCCCCCCCCAGTAAGCTCCGAAACCTGACCCACCAGCAGCCGACAGTGAAAATATCCAGTCCGACATTGAAAACCGCTCTCCTATAATTATGGAGCGCCCATTGTAATGGCTCATAAACTCGTCCCAACACCAAACAAATCCTCCCCTAAGTTCGCCAATCAAACACACAAAATGGTGCGGTCGCCTGAACCCCGCCGTCTCCCTTGCCACCGCCGACAGAAAACTCTATACACCATCGGCATTATTCGACAAGCGAAGTTCAGCTTGCCCAGTAGCGATTGTAATTCCTTCAACTGAATCCTCCTCAAAACGAGAGGAGCCCCGCCGAACCCATTTCCAGCAATGAAGCCAGCTTCTCCTCTGGCATCTACATTCCATCAGAACCGAATCTATGCAGATACCTAAAAAACTCAAACACGTGGATGGCCCCACCGTCTTCTGCGGCACTAACGGAACTCCAAACCGGCCCGCAACCCACTCATAGTAACACAACAATACCGACAAATTTCCGAGTTCGCACGGGGCAACGCAGAAGAAGTCATCCAATATGTATGTACCGACTGCAGACCTGCCACGAACCTTACCACCCACTCCGAAAAAGGAGCTAAAGGCCTCAAAAATGCGCTGAAATTGAACAACCCCATAGGGAGACAACGATCTACGAAAAATTCCTCATTCCAGTAACAACCCAACAGCCTAAAACTCTCCGAGTGAACCGGCAATAAACGAAACGCGGACTCCACATCCGTTTTTGCCATTAACGCCCCCCTGCCCCCCAATTGAACCAAACGTAACGCGGCATCGAACGACGTGTAAACAACTGAACAACAATCCGAAGAATCCCATCATTCACCGATGCCCTTCTATGGAACGACAAATGGTGTATTAGCCGAAAACTTATATTCGGCTCTTTTTTGGGCACCACCCCCAAAGGGGACACAATCAGACCAGGAAGCGGGGGAGACCAAAAAGGACCCGCCATCCTCCCCAATGACACCTCTTTCTCCAATTTTTCCTCCACCACCCCGGTCTCGTACGCCGTATTTGAGATTCTCAAGGAACTAGGAACCTGGTGGATCGTGCCGTAATCCAAAACAACCACGAAAACCCTTCACGTAACAAAACCGCAGCCCCTTGATCCTCATATCTACTTAGATACGGCTCCATCTCCCTTTCCCCTACCCTTCTTAAAACATTTTGCGGCCCCGTGAGAGGTACCGGCACACACGGAACAAACGTGCTTAAATCTGCAACTAGCCCCATACTTGCATTGGCCGTCATTAAACTGCCAGCATAAACCATTTTGACCTCCCCCTGTCCCCGAACTACCCATACCCGGAGTTGGCATTTCCCTGCCGGAGGAGCCGCCGCCCCCGCAGAGGGCTGCCCCACCCTTGTTGGGGCGTCATCCCCACCCTCAACCATAGACCATTATACCTTAGGTCCCACCTGAATACTCGGACAACTGCCTTCCTTCTGGCGGAAATGCTCATCATAGCGCAACCCTCCATGCCCCCATAAACCCATGAGCCTCACCAATTATCGTCCATATACCCAAAAAGCGCGGAGCATTTTTCCCAGCATTCTCCCCCACCCACACAAGCCAGAATTGCGAAAGCCCCTGCAGCCAGTTTAGTGAAGTTTTGAGGAATGAGCCGCTAAACGGTGTTTTTTCTCGTCCCTCCTTCTTCTTCTCCTCCTTCTTACCCTAATCATGTTGAATTTTCACCAAAGGGAGCATGAAAAAAATTTCCACATACTCGACCTTCCGATTTGACCAGCCATCCTGCTTCATGGCCCCCAAGCGTGCCATCTAACAACATAACACCTCCCCCTGTCCGCTCAGGTCTGTTCGTGCCGCTAACCCCCATCACTCTCACGCTCCTTCTCCCCATTTCCCATCTCGCTTCATCGGCCGTCCATGTTGCCAGAACACTGGAACCACCTGCGGCTGCCACCCGGAACCACCCGAGCCGATAACTCCGTCTGTACCCAAGCCATAGCGGATAATCCCGCGACCGAACCCGGCCACCAAAACCCCCTAACCGCCCGAGTAACTCCTTCAACCGAGACTCGCCAATCGCCCCTGAACTCCAACCACTTCTACCCAGAGGACCCTCCTGCAAATCCAGCCCACTGCCTCCTGCCCCGCAGCACCCACTGCTCCCGGTCCCCCCAGCACCCCGATATTAACTAATGGAAAACATAGGAGAACGCATAACTCACCAGCTGCGCGGGGGGCCCCCCCCCCCCCCCTTGAGACCCGCCAGCCGCCAATGGGAAATCCAGCTGGCTGTCCTCGAATCTCCTCTCCGCCACCGAACGAACCGCCACCTCTGGAACCGAATCCAATGAGGCTGGGGAGCTCACCCGCCGCTGCGACGCTCCGGTTGAACCCGCCGAAGGCCCACCCGCCCGAGGGACGGGTGGACTCGTCAAGCTAATCCATGCCGCTCCTCATCAACACTTATCCCAGTCTGACCCGGATCCGGAAGGGCCAGCCGACCGCTGCCCGCGCAGTCCCCACATGTCACTGCCCCGGCTCTCCTCTTCCTCACGCCGACTGGCAGCACCCCAGACCGGATCATCATCAGGTCGGCCTGCCGTATCCCCACCGCTCGCAACCGCCTGAAGGGGTGACGACCACCGACCGTAGTGCTCTTTGCCCCGCGATTGCGTGCCCCCGCTGAAACCCGCACCGCCGACCTAGATACCTCCCGGCCCGGGAGGGACTGGCGCCGGCGAGCAACTGCAACGAACACCCACAAACCGGAGGGTCCCGAGAGGGTCCTCCTTCGGCTGCGGCGGGCTTCAGGCGTGACGTTCAGGGCATAAGCCTCAGAGAGGCCTGGCATGCTGCCCGGTCCTTCCTAGCGGGATCTCCACGGCTCCCACGGCGCTCTCGGCAAGCAGGGCGCTCACTTCCCCCTGCAGCCAGTCTCGCCCGCGCGCCGCAGCGCGCAGCCGCTCCAGAAGCTCCCTGGTAACTCATGCCATGCTATCCAGAAAGCAGGCAGGCGGGGTGTTCAGCGTGCGACCACCCTCGCTTATGCACGCTGACTCGACTGAGGCGCACTTCCTCCTCCGCGCGGCTGCTTCCGGCCGTTGGCCCCTCCCTCTTCCTGACGTCATCGGCCCGAACGTCCCTGCGTGCGCGGTCATGCGGCGCCTCCCCACAGCTTCGCCGGGTCCGGCGCATCCTGTCTGGTTGCTGTCATACACTGTCTAACCATCACATTCTTTAATGCAGTTGTCAAACAGTATGTCCTTAGCAACCAGTGTGTGTTTAAAAAGGACGAAATATTCACCTCTATTGGACATGTGCCGTACATGTACTGTAAGTACGTCCAGTTGAGCCTACTCCATACATGGCAGATGGAAACTGTTAGTTATGGATGTATTAAACATTACATGCCAGATAACTTGCTGCAGCACAATATCTTATCTCAGAAGCCATTGAAATTTACTCAAAATTCAAGTCAAGCTTTGTTACATCTGTATAGCTGACACCTACTTTCTGATCTTGGTCATTTATCTACTCATACCTCCCAACTTTTAGAGGTTGCAAAGAGGGACACATCAGGCACACCTCTGACCATGCCCGGCACATGTCATCACACCAGGACACACCTCTAACCCAGGGGCGTAACTAGAGAAGCCTGGGCCCCATAGCAAACTTTTGGACGGGGCTCCCCTACTTGCCCCTTCCCCGACCATGAACACTTACCAGTACCTCCTAATAATAGTCATGTAGTTACTAGATGAAACAAGAAGAAAATACCTCACCATATATATCACCATCCTACTGCTACCAAACAAATCCCACCAACATTACTACATAAGGACCCGGATTAATACGCCCTACACGACACAAAATTAACCACCACACAGTGACTAACACCCCTATACTAAATAAGATCAGTTATAACAAAGACAAATATTACTGCAATATAGGGACATAAGTGGTATGAAACCAGTGTACACGGCACTAGCAGACTGCATTACTGCCTACCCTGTCCGCCATACAGTGCCTATAACCATACTTGCCAACTTCTTAAAATTCTCTTCAGGGAAAGTTGAAAGTTTTATAAGCCATGTCCCCATTGAATAGATCACACCGCCCTTTGACAAGCAAATTCCCCCTATTGTAACTTCCATAAAACATAACTTTCCAACTGTTTCCAGCCTTATTACCACATGTGAAAACTGTTCTTAATAGTAGTGATAATACAGACAGTGTGCCGAAAATAAAGTAACTATGTACATAAAGCCAATATGAAAGTGCCATACAGACAGGTGCCAGTCTAATTTCCCCATGTAAAATGTATGCATAAATTTAAACTATATTTGTAAATAATTAACCATCTAAATAAAAAATGGGAAACGCATTAAATCACTGATTCAATTCAGCCTACACACAGATGAGTTTGGCTCAGCACAGAAAAAACAACGGCTTTTCCAATCGCCATCAATAAAAGATCTCTATCCTGCGATATATCATGTGCAGTGGCAAAATAAAAAAAAAATTGTGGCACACCTCTTTCCAAGCACACCCCAATCCTATCACACAGCAATCTTTTTTTTTCCACATACAACAATGCACACTGTTTACAAACATCCTTAATGCAACATTACTACGATATAGAACATACATGCACACCACCACAAATATAGGACATACATGCAGCACTCACCACATATATAGACGTACATGCACACTCACTACTGATAAGACAATATGCACAACTCATCACATTATAACATACCTGCACACTCACCACCTATATAGACATACCTGCACACTCACCAAATAGACATAAAAGCATTCACTACAGATATAGACATACATGCAACTCCATCACAGATATAGACATACATGCATACTCACTACAGATAGACATACATGCATTCACTACAGATATAGACATACATGCACACTCACCACATATATAGACATACATGCATTCACTACAGATATAGACATACATGCACACTCACCACATATATAGACATACATGCACACTCACCACATATATAGACATACATGCACACTCACTACAGATATAGACATATATGCACACTCATCACATATATAGACATACATGCACACATCCCCCCAAAAAAAACAAAAACCACAATATATAGACATACATGCATTCACTACAGATATAGACATACATGCACACTCACCACATATATAGACGTACATGCACACTCACTACAGATATAGACATATATGCACACTCATCACATATATAGACATACATGCACACTCACCACATATATAGACATACATGCACACTCACCACATAGACATACATGCATTCACTACAGATATAGACATACATGCACACTCATCACATATATAGACATACATGCACACTCACCACATAGACATACATGCATTCACTACAGATATAGACATACATGCACACTCATCACATATATAGACATACATGCACACTCACATATAGACATACATGCACACTCACCACCATATCAAAGACCATACCTGACACTCACCACATATATAGACATACATGGAATTCACTACAGATATAGACATACATGCACACTCACCCACATATAAGACCATACATGCACACTCTCCTACAGAATAGACCATACATGCATACTCACTACAGATAGACATACATGCATTCACTACAGACGCAGGCTATTCATGCACTCACCACATATATAGACATACATGCACACTCACTACATACTAAAAAAAAACTCCAATTGCTACATACAAATACAAAGATAGAATTATATCCAATCAAACAACACACTTACTTAAATGTATTAAATGCTTTTGCACGACACTAATATAAAGCAGAACAAAAAAGCATTTTCAATGCTACTATACATACACCCACATTGCACAAAAATAATACCACTACAAAATTTGCATTATTTTTGTAAGCCATTTTTACACACACACTGTGCTCATACCTCTACAGAAGTAGAGACAGTACAGGCAGCTGTGGCAGAGCAGCAAGTGAAAAGGCAGCACTAGACAAGTGCCGGCTTGATTAGATTCTTCTGCTGCTGCTGGTTCAGTGGCTGGGGCAGACACTGGAGGATTTCATCCTAAGCAGGGGCAGACAAACGTTGCCACCAAGCAGGCAAGTAACATTTATACGTCACTGGTCTGCTCAGATGCAGATTGGCCATACATGCCAACTCACCCATATAGGCGGGGTCCCGCTATTAGGGGTCCCCTCCCCGCCCTTCCCTGGGGATTTGGCATCTCCTCCCCGCCGACTGCAGGCGCGGGGTTCCTTTAATTACCGCTGCGCAAGAGAGCGCTGGTGGCGCTCACTCTTGCGCCGCCGGACCGCTGCTCCAACAGGCGGGTGAAGCGCCGGCAGCGGCCGCTCACCCGCCCTCCGGTCTCACTCTGTGCGTGGATGAGGCAGGAGGATCGCTCCCTCCACCCTCCTCCTCCCTGTATGTACGTCGCCGGTGTGTGCGCCGCAACATACAGGTCACGGCGCAGGGGTGAAAGTGACGCGCGGCTGCTCTCACTTCCCCCCTGCGCCGCTGAAGAGATCGAGCAGGAGCTTGCCGCCGCTGCAGGAGCCAGGTGAGGAAAGTGGATTTTATTATTTATTTTTATTAGCTTTAGGGGGCACTACCTGGCAACAGATAGGGCAACTACCTGGCAACAAAGGGGGCACACCTGGCAACATAAAGGGGGCCGAACCAGCAACAGAGGGGCACTACTTGGCTAACAGATGGGGGCACTACATGGCTAACAGGTGGGGGCACTACCTGCTAACAGATGGGGGCACTACCTGGCTAACAGATGGGGGCACTACCTGGCAACAAAGGGGGGCACTACCTGGCTAACAGATGGGGGCACTACCTGGCTAACAGATGGGGCACTACCTGGCTAACAGAGGGGACAACAACCTGGCAACAGAGGGGACATCTACCTGGCAACAGAGGGGACATCTACCTGGCTAACAGATGGGGGCACTACCTGGCTAACAGATGGGGGCACTACTGGCTAACAATGGGGGCACCTACCTGGCTAACAATGGGGGCACCTACCTGGCTAACAAAGGGGGGCACATACATGGCTAACAAATGTGGGCAACGAACTGGCTACAAAATTGGCTCTACATGTAGACAGAGGGGCATCTAATTGGCTAAAAGGGGGCATATAACGGCATGTAAGGGGCACTACCTGGTTATGGGGGCTACTACCTGGCTTAAGGGCATCTACCTGGCTTTCTTCCAAAGCCGTTATGCAGTTAGGTGGAGTGGGGGTGTGGCTTTTTGAAGGGGCGTGGCATACCGACAAGATGGGCGTGTCCATGCAAATTCTTGCCGTAGCGCGCCGCCCACTGAAGTCTCCTACTTTTTTATTTTCGAAAGTTGGCAACTATGAGATTGGCTGACGTGCAATGCTGCTGCCCTGTACTGTCAGGTGCTGTGTGCTCTGTACTTTGGACGTTCACAGCGCACCAACGTCATTTATTCTTGTTTGAACTCGATGCTGTAGCCTGTCACCAGGGGCTCGTATGGTCCCGACACTGGCACAGGCCCCCTAGTGGCGAGATGTTATAACAGGGCCCGGCTGGCTGTTAACAGCAAGTTACTGTTCATAACCAGCCGGGCCCCCCTGTCAGGCTCGGACTGGGCCGCTGGGGGACCGGGGAATCCCCCGGAGGGGTTCCCCCCCCCCCGAGCCGCTGCGGGCCCCGGAGGCAGTGCCGTCGCTCCCCGGGGCCCGTCCGCGCATCCGGTACCTGGACGCCCGGGACCTGCGTCCCTAGCGCCCAGAGACCGGCCCGGTAGCCGAGGACTAATGTCCCCGACTCCCGAGGCTGCGCGGTGTCAGCGGAGCACAGCACCACTAGCGCTGCGCTCCGCTGATCTCCCTGGCAGGCTGAAGACGCTAGGCCTTCAGCCTGCCGGGCGCCGGCCCCTACTGCTGACGTAGGCTCCTGACTACAAGGGGACCCCTGATTACAAGGGGGACCCTGGCTACCTAAAAGGGGGGCCTGCCTACCTAAAGGGGGCCCTGGCTACAAGGGGGCCCCTGACTACAAGGGGGCCTATGACTACAAGGGGGCCCCTGAATACAAGGGGGCCCCTGGCTAACTAAAAGGGGGCCCTGGCTACAAAGAGGGCTCTGACTACAAAAGGGACCCTGGCTATCTACAGGGGGCCCCTGACTACCTACCGGGGGCCCCTGGCTACCTACAGGGGGCCCTGGCTACAAAGGGGGCCCCTGACTACAAGGGGGGCCCTGACTACCTAAAGGGGGGCCCTGACTACAAGGGGGCCCTGGCTACCTAAAGGGGGCTCTGACTACAAAGGGGGCCATGACTACATAAAGGGACGCCTTGACTACCTGCAAGGGGGCCCTGACTAAAAAGGGTGCCCTGGCTACCTAAATACTAAAGGGGCCCTGACTACCTACACAGTAGCTAAAGGGGGGGGGGGGCATGACTTTCTGCACACTACCTAAAGGAGACCCCTAACTGACTGCAAAATACCAAAAGGAGGCCTTAACGGTCTTGATAATACTTCGTGGGAAGCCCGAACTGCCTGGATACTACCTAAAGGGGGTCCCTAACTGCTTGCAGCCTATATAAAGGGGACTCTAACTACCTACAGCTTACCTAACTGGAAGTTGCAGTCTGAATTGACGCCTAGTGAGGTAACATGTTCAGTGTAGGGACTCACCTGCTCTGGGAACCCCTTGACGTTTTGGGAGGTGAGCTTAATACAATCTTTGATCAAATACTGTAAACTAAGAGTCCCAGGTTTTTCATATTTTCCTTAGCAGTAATGCATTTCCAATATTCCTATATACCTTGAGGTTTTACTTAGTTTTTAGTGTGCCACTGATATTTGTATTAGATGTACACCTCTAACCATGCTGGGGCACATGACATCACACCAGGACACACCTCAAACTACGTCTAGGCACATAACATCACACCAGTACATACCTCTAACCATGTTTTGGCACATTACATCACACCAGGACATACCTCTGACCACATCTAGGCACATGACATCACACCAGGACACACCTCTTACCACGTCCAGGCACATGATATCACACCAGGACACACCTCTGACAACGTCCAGGCACATGACATCAAACCAGGATACACCGCTAACCATGCCCGGGCACATGACATCACACCAGGACACACCTCTAACCACGTCCAGGCACATGACATCACACCAGGACACACCTCTCACCATGCCCAGGCACATGACATCACACTAGGACACACCACTAACCATGCCCGGGTACATGATATCACATCAGGACACACCTCAATCCACGTCCAGGCACATAACATCACACCAGTACACACCTCTAACCACGTCCTGGCACATGACATCACACCAGGACACACCTCTAACCACATCCAGGCACATGACATCACACCAGGACACACCTCTAACCACATCCAGGCACATGACATCACACCAGGACACACCTCTAACCACCTCCTGGCACATGATATCACACCAGGACACACCTCTGACTACGTCCAGGCACATGACATCAAACCAGGACATACCGCTAACCATGCCCGGGCACATGACATCACACCAGGACACACCTCTAACCACGTCCTGGCACATGACATCACACCAGGACACACCTCTAACCACGTCCAGGCACATGACATCACACCAGGACACACCTCTGACCATGCCCAGGCACATGACATCACACCAGGACACACCTCTAACCACATCCAGGCACATGACATCACACCAGGACACACCTCTACCCACGTCCTGGCACATGACATCACACCAGGACACACCTCTGACCATGCCCAGGCACATGACATCACACCAGGACACACCTCTAACCACGTCCTGGAACATGACATCACACCAGGACACACCTCTGACCATGCCTGGGTACATGACATCACATCAGGACACACCTCAATCCACGTCCAGGCACATAACATCACACCAGTACACACCTCTAACCATGTCCTGGCACATGACATCACACAAGGACACACCTCTACCCACATCCAGGCACATAGCATCACACCAGGACACACCTTTAAAAATGCCTGGGCACATTACATCACACCAGGACACACCTCTAACCACATCCAGGCACATGACATCACACCAGGACACACCTCTAATCACGTCCTGGCACATGACATCACACCAGGACACACCTCTAACCACATCCAGGCACATAACATCACACCAGGGCACATCTTTAACCATGCCCGGGCACATGACATCACACCAGGACACACCTCTAACCATGTCCGGGCACATGACATCACACATGGACACACTTCTAATCACGTCCTGGCACATGACATCACACCAGGACACACCTCTAACCACATCCAGGCACATGATATCACACCAGGACACACCTCTAACCACATCCAGGCACATGACATCACACCTGGACACACTTCTAATCACGTCCTGGCACATGACATCACACCAGGACACACCTCTAACCACATCCAGGCACATGACATCACACCCGGACACACCGCCTAACCATGCCCGGACACATGACATCACACCAGGACACACCTCTGACTACGTCCAGGCACATGACATCACACCAGGACACACCTCTAACCATGCCCGGGCACATGACATCACACCAGGACACACCTCTAACCACGTCCTGGCACATGACATCACACCAGGACACACCTCTGACCATGTCCGGGCACATGACATCACACCAGGACACACCTCTAACCACATCCAGGCACATGACATCACACCAGGACACACCTCTAACCACGTCCTGGCACATGACATCACACCAGGACACACCTCTGACTACGTCCAGGCACATGACATCACACCAGGACACACCTCTGACTACGTCCAGGCACATGACATCAAACCAGGACACACCTCTGACCATTCTCGGGCACATGACATCACACCAGGACACACCTTTACCCACATCCAGGCACATAGCATCACACCAGGACACACCTTTAAAAATGCCTGGGCACATTACATCACACCAGGACACACCTCTAACCACGTCCTGGCACATGACATCACACCAGGACACACCTCTGACTACGTCCTGGAACATGACATCACACAAGGACACACCTCTACCCAAATCCAGGCACATAGCATCACACCAGGACACACCTTTAAAAATGCCTGGGCACATGACATCACACCAGCATTACTGGGGTCTATAAAGGTGTAATTATATTTAGTATTGTTTATACAGGAATCCATACAAATTGCTGTAATGTTCTAAGAATTATACCTCTATATAAAGTTCGGACAGTGACCACAGAATACCATATACTTGAGACGTAGGACATTATAATTTATAAGACTCCGTTCCCACTGCCGTCATGGTTTTCATCTAAGTGGAAACCATACCAGCAGCACCAGATCGATCAAACGATGGACTTCCCCAGCACCCAGCAGACCCAATTGACTCATAATGGGATCCATTGGGTTCCACTGAGATGTTCACTGTTTTGATGGGTAGACTAGGGCAGCACAATGTAATCAGCCTCTGCCCCTGTTGGAAATCCAACCTGCTGATATTTGCTCCCTGTATGTTTGTACAGTGCCCTGGAATTAACAATGCTCAAAAATAAATAATACTGCAAACAACTCAGTGGCGTACCGGGCTTGTAGCAGTTGCAAATGGGCCAACTAACACCCATCCACACACAGTTGTATAGCTGAGTCACATATACCAGCAATGCAGTGATCACACCCACGTCTGTGCAATGGGGGCAAAGCAACTGGGATGGAAGCTCGCTCCCATTCCCCCGTTTTAATGGATTCACACAGCACAATGTTCCCATAGTAGTTGGGTGCTATGACTTTATGGCGTATTCCATGGCGTATAGTACGCGCCCATAAAAAGAAGTGAAATGTCACAGAAAAAGTGAAACTGAGCGGGAGCCAGGCCAGAGCGCTGTTGAATGTATGTGCTGGCCAGTGCAATAGCGACGTGCACAGGTACACGCCACTATATGCCGTGTGAATCCCGCCTTAGATGTAGCAGATAAGGCATATAGGTGGATGACAGAGGTAGGGAGCCCATTCTGTGCAACCACAGGCATCCCCGCAATCTGATTGTGGGATGCAAATAGTTGCCATGGCAACCAGAGGACAAATAATGACCTTTGGGTTTGCAATGTACAGAAGCCTATTAGGACCTGTCAGAGACAGGGTATAATAGGCTGTACGTTAAAGACATAATACATCATGATACAATACTGTGTTGCTAGGTATTGTTAAAGCAATCAGACTATTGTATAGTCTGGTCCCATAGAGAAAGAAAAAAAATAGTAAAAAAGAAAGAGAATGTAAGTATTTAAAATAAACTAAGAAAAAGCAAATACAAAACAACCTTTTTCCCCAATTAAAAAAGAAACTGTAGTTAGTAAAATATATAAAAGAAAGTGCACATAATAAATATCGCCACATCTGTAAGGGTATGTTTACACGGCTGATTTTGATGCTGTCTTCGAAGCGGTTGATAAGGGAATCGCCGGTCTCCACAGGATGCCATTGCAAGACCCCCGGACGAGAAGATCATATTTAATTGTTTAAAAAAATTTCGGGTGACACAAACAAGAGAGGGGCCCCTGGCTTGCTTGTCTTCAGCTGACCCTGTGAAACTATGCTAGCTAGTGGTTTTGTTTAGATAAATAAGATGCGGAACACTTGTTCGTTGATTCTAGAACCATAAAAAACCATTAAAAAGAATGTTAACCAATAAATTTTCCCCTTGGTTTTTACCCCCCTTTTGCAAAGGGTTTAAAAAAGGAGGTTCACCCCTCCATTCTTTTGGGAGTTTCTGCTGGTTAAACACCTTGTGGGCTCTGTTCTCCCCCGTCGCGACGCCATTCACCACAAACGGGCCCTGATCCCCTGTCTGGGGGACCCCCCTTCCATCTGCCATAACAAGTTGGGGGAAAAATGCGGGCACCACAACAGCCCCCAGCCGTGGACATCAAAAGGAGCCCGGGCCCGGAAAAACCGCGGTAAGAAACCCATTGGTTATCCCTGTCTCCTAGCTCTATCGCTGTTTTTTGGTGGGAAAGGACTGGTGCTTGACGTGTTCTAGGGAAAAGTCTCCTTCTCTCTTTTTCCCTACTTTATACGTGCTTACATGCTTTGGGCGTATGGTCACAGTGTGAAGGGCTGAATAAGTGAGCCCCAGGGAAAATCTGCCCCCCTTCCCTCCCCCATCACCAAAAAAAGTCAAGACGCACCCGGGCCCCGTCCGGGGGCGGGCCTAGAGGCCTCGGACCTGGTGCGAAGGTTTCTTCTCTCTATCCCTCCTGAGTCATGCATAAGTCTGAGACAGCACCCGGGCCTCCCGGGGCTTGTCTTAAGAGGCTAGGACTCTAGGGGGCAGGTTGAGGGGCCTATCCGGGAGGAGGCTGTAAGAAGTGGCAGTGTATAAAGCTTCCAAAAAGATTGGATGGGGGCCCTGCATTCCTTTTTGGGTACTGAAAAGGGCCAGGGGTCAGGGATTTTTACCTGTTGCCCCCGTGAGCTGCGTACTTTGCATGAGTTGAGTGCTACAAATATGTACGAGGATAGCTGCTTACATCCCCCAATCCATTTTGCAAGTGATCATGCTAAAATTTTGAACCGTTTAGACTGGTAATTGTATTCTTTTTTTGGCGCACTATTTGCATCTTCCCTCCCATAAAGAGAACGGAAGGGGTTCAAGGGGTTCCCGGCGGGGACCCCCAGTGGGGACTGAAAATTTTTGCTCTGTGAATAGGCAAGGCCTAACTGTAGCATTCTCCGGGGATTGGCTGTCCGGGGACTTTGTCCACAGCACACGGGTAAGGGGACTAAAAATCAGTGCTGTTTGGGAAATGTGGCCACCACTGGGGAAAACCCACCGGGCTTGCCGGCGCTTGGGTGGTGAATTACCAGGAGCCGCCCACAAAAAGGGGGTTACAAATTTAACAAGTCTTCCTAACAAAAGAAACAAAAAAATGGCCTGCATAGACATTGTGCAATGGCAAAGGACGAAGCATCAGGTTTGAAGGAAAAAGTTAAAAAAATTTGGGGGCGGACAAAGGGGGACTTTAATGAACATCATGGAAAATTTCTCCAACTAAAAGGGGTTGGGCTAGAAACAAGAAAAAAACTGACCAAACCAAAATGTGGCATGACGAAGCCCGGGGCAATGACAAGACTGAACACAAGCCCAAAGACACTAATAAAGGGACTGTTTATAAAATATGGACGAAAAAAAAAAGCCAACAAATGTGTGGCAAACCCCCTGATGCCAAGCCTGAAACCCCCCATAACCCATTCCCCCCACTGCACCACCCAAAAGGGCCCCAGAGGGGGGGACATGCCCTAATTTTGGGCAAAAAAATCCAGATTAGAGAAGATCCACCCGGGGGGGGTCCAAAAACTCCCCCACAGGCTTGGGATTAATCCGTTGATCAACAATCCCATGCCACGTTAAGGGGGAAGTGAACACATGACTTCGCAATACCTCATGGGACCCCGCTGACTCCTGTAATTGAATACCCTGCCAGACCCACGAAAGTACTGCATTTCCTCCGTAAGCGGGAAAAGGCATCAGAAGGAAACCATGCCACCTGGGGAGCCCTGAGGCCCCCCTAAGACGGGGGGAAAGAGGTACCAAAAAAATCAAAAATGGAAAAAGACAGCACGCCCTGTAGACAAAACCAAATCAGTCTGGACGAATTTATAGATCCTTTAAACCTTGGGGTCAAAAAAAGCAGAAAACCAGACTGACAATTTCATGACACGGGCCCCAAGACCCCAAAAACTACACTTGCACAGCTTTAGAACAGCTTGGCTTATTATGGGTACGGGGGCACTGAAATAAAGGACAGAGACTTTGAAACACACATTCATGCCCCGGACAAAAGGCCCCAAAACAAACCTGTCAAAAAAGGCCCGCCCAGACTGGCGGACCTGCCATTCCCTGACTAGGGGCCTAGCAAGGGAGCTGAGCTTGAATTACAAACTAAGAAAAAGCCTGTAATGATCCACAACGCGGGCCAAGGGGCAATTCCAGCATATAAAAAGGAAAAGGCCCCACATCACAGGCCCCACCAACAAAAGCAAGGGAAGCTGGAATTGGGGAAAAAGGGGACATTATTCACCAATTCCCAAAGAGGCCAGCCTTGCCAACCTCCAAAAGTGTAGGAAATCCTGTGTTTTCCCTCAATGTTCACCACCCTTTGCCACCCCCCGGCCCACAATTAATCATCCAAAATCTACATGTGGGACCGGGGAAATTAAATCGATTTTCAGGGGCCCCAAAGGAGCACCCATACTCTTATACAAGAGAAATTCTTTACTGAAGGCTTACCCTTTTCAGATTACATTTTTGTCAAGGGGGGTTGAGGGAACGTTTTTAAAACCCTAACAAAACCTTAAATTTTGAATATCCATGATGCTTTGTTATCGTTACAGTGTGTTGGTGACCCAGATAGTCCCTACATTTTACTTGGGACTGTATTTTGAGCCAATGGGCATCTTGATTCTCCCAGGAAGACCCAAATTGTAGCACCTACCTGGGGAACCTTGTGGCCCTCATGTCCTGACAGCACTACCTGCCCCCCTCCACCAAATCGAGCACCCAGATTGGTTATCTGGGGTTCCATCACATTTGTGGGCAACCTCCAAAACAGTTTTTGCGGGCTCCCAGAAACCCTTATAGTGCATTTAAAACCTCCCCCAACCCCCCGTGGTACGACAGTCCCCATTAAACCCTTTCCGGGGAAGAGGCAATAGCAAAGGATTTAAAAAGCCCCTTTGGAAAAGGGGGCGGGAGTTCCCAAAAAACCCCCTTTTAACACACCTCTTTTCCCCAGGAAAAAAAACAACTGGAAGGGTCCCCCCCCACCCTCCGAAGGGTACATGATTTAAGGGCATAAATCTGTAACTTTATCAACACTCCACGGTCCCCAACCCACACACCTTGTTAAATCAGGTCCAGTGGATCCACATGCTTACAGGTGATCTGCAAATGCATTTTTCCCATCCCATTGGATAAAGGTGTTGGCACTATTTTGGCCTTTTACCTTCAAAAATAGGAGTATCCGGGGTGGTCCTACTAAAGGGGGCTCCAAAATTTCCCCAGACTTTTTTCTCTATGCTTTACATCGTTTTACAATCTTGGCAGCCGGCCTCCCCAAACACTGCCCCTTCTACAAACATTGATGTTTCCCCTGTTGTGTTGACAGCCCTAAACGTGTAAAGATGAATCTCTATCTTTGCTTTTTTTCCCTTCTAAAAATGGCTGTAAGGCCTCCGGATAAGCTCCAGATTTGTGAACCACCGTGCTTTCCGGGGCACTTATCTCCCGGGGCATAAAAATCTCACCCCCGAAGAATTACTCTATACAAACCCACCCCATGCCAAAACCCCAAGGGGGCTTTACGAGCATTCTTTGGGAAATTTCAGTTATTGCCCCCTTGGTTAAAGATTGCTCCAACAATCCAAACCTTTATTGATGTCAAAAAAAAGATTTTTGAGCGAACAGAAGCTGTAAGCGCATTCCTTTTCACTTAAGCTAACCCCTACCACACCCAGCAGGGGCATCCCCACAAAAAAAACCCTTTTCACATTATTCTCCCATGACGGGGGGTTTGCCTCGGGTGTATTGACACAAAAACAGGGGGAAATCGATGGCCCCTAGCATAATTCCACCAGTTTGGACAGTTGCTAGAGCATTGCCTTCTTGCTTCAGGGCATACGGGCCCCCTCAGAAATGAAATCAAATCAGAGGCCCGGTACTACAACACCCCTTTTACTTCAGGTACCCCATTCGTTGCTGAAAGCGCACACCCCAAACTAGCCTTGTCACAAGCCAGAATCACAAAATACGAATTGACTACTCAGCCCCCCCCTCACCCGAAGCGCTGCACCATTCTAAAACCACCACCCTATGCCATGATTTAGAAGAGGAGGGGGAAAATGATGGGGAAAACGAGCAAAATGAACCATGACTGGGTGAGCTGATGATGGCAAAAAAGAGGGGTTTTCAAATTCTTTGAACCACCCCTAAATAACCCTGAGCTGAGTATTTTTGTAGTGGTCCCGATGGTGGGAAAGAGGGCCAAGACACTTTTTCACCGGTATGCAGTAACCAGGATGCAAGGTTTGTTTACAAAGCCCTCGCTCCTGCGCACAGCCCCCGGGAAACCCAGTTGCTGCACCACTGATATGTACTTGGGTAAAGGAGAGAATTAAATTTTTACACATTCCAGGTACGCCTTGGGGTAGCACTGATTTTGGGTTTTTCTGGAAAAACGAGGGGGGATTTTACTTTTCGGGCAAACCAATTAAGAAATTTTGAATTAGTGAAAAGGGCCTCCAAAAGGGTCTTTGGGTGCCCCAAAATAGCCATAGTAAAGTACCTGCCCATGAGAAAAAAGATACCCCAGGCCCGGGGAACGCCCCGGCAGACCGGCCCTAAGCAAGCAGCAACCTGCCATCATGGGATTAGCCTTGCCTACTAACCAATTTTGTCCTTTTTCAGGAAATGCAGGTCAATAATCCCAAGACAAAAAGGTTGGATGGAGGCAGGGGCCGCAGAAAACGGAGGACCTGGGGTAAATGGGAGAACGTTTGCTCGGAGTTGACCCTATGATCTAATCTCGCACATGGCCCGACCCACCCTTTAAAGGGGGGGCTATGAGGCCCCCTAGTGCTGAAAACATTGGTTTGGCCCCGGGAAATTTAAACCTCTTTGATAAAATATGTTCAGGGGGTTTTTTGACATGTGCCGACCAACCCGGGAGGTTTAAAACCCAGAAGACACACTCCAAATCCCTTTTATCCTTCCAAAAGGCACTGGTTTAATAAGCTACCCAAATTTGGGGACTATGTTCTTTTACCCCTCGATCTGTTTCTGGGGGGCCAGAGGTTTGGGCCCTAACTACGGCCAAGCCAAAAAAAACACAAAGAAATCCTATCAGAAATAGTCTGCGGGACGGTGTCCCAGGATAATAGAATCAACAGAGGTACCCATTTTTACAAGGGGAAAAATGGGACACATCTAAAGACCCTGGGAATTACACAACCTACACACCCCGTACCACCCGCAAAGTAGCGGGAAATAGAAAGGGTTAAAGGGACCCTTAAATTAAAAAGCAAAGATTTGGACTCACACGGGACCATGAATGGTAGAAGCTTTACCAGGGTCTTTATGCCCTCCGCACCACCCCCAGGGGGGGGGAAAAACTTGTCCTTTTGGATTTTATTTGGCTCTGCCCAAAAACAGGATTGATTTTCCCCAACAACTACAGGGAATTACTCACCCTAACTTCGTACCCGTAGATTTACATGAACACCTGTCCCAAGGGGCATTTTACGTGTTTTCTCTTCTATACCAACCAAATTCTTTGAAGGTACACACCCTTTGGTTTTCCCGGGGAATGGGTGGTTCTAAGAGGGACGCAAGGGAAAGGGGGCCCTTTTAGCCAAGTTTGCGGCCCATACCCGGTCAATTTTTTTACACCCCCCCGCCGAAAAATTGGATGGGAGGCCCGTTTGGGGCCATGCCTCACTGCAAAAAGGTGCTAAGGGAAAAAACCCCCAAACAGGAGAAAGCCCTACAACACGATTTACCCGGTGAAGAAGTAACCGGGGCGAAGCTTAAACTAAAGCATGTACTTGGTTTGCCTGTTCTTTTTTTGTTTTAGCTTCAAGCAAGGTGGAGGGGAAAAGCGGACCAATTCCATTGGCTCCTCCCCCAAAGCCAAAAAAGCTGGGAAAGCCTCTGAAATGCTGGGAAGCTCCCCACACCGGCCAACCACAAAAGGAAACCCCCCGGGTTGGGCGTCCCAAAATCGATGAATGACCTGAACCCCCAACTACGCTATGAGTCCCAATAGATGTGGACCACACTGCCAAACCCCCCCTCGGACCGGGAATATACTTAAGTTGCCGGTTAGCTTTCCCCCCCAACTATGTGTTTGGGCCATGTATTGAATCAATGCTAACATTAAAAAGGTCCCGGTAGTTTGCCCCAGGGACAGTGGGGGGGACAGACTGTAGAAATGAACTCTACATTTAAAAATGGAATTTAAAGGTCCCCTGTGACATAACAGATGGCGGTTGTAACACTTGTGTTTTTGTCCATTATGAAAACCACTGTGCCCCCGATGTGCCTGTCCGGGATGACAGAGGACGAAACCAAGGAGCTGCGTAAAACCCCTTGTATGAAAAATGATAGGTCCACAGTGGGTGGACGCCACGGTAGAATGATTCCAAAGGTTTTAAAGCAGGGACTTATTCATTTGTGGGGAAAGGGGGTTTTTCTGGTCCCCATGGGGGCATGGGAAATTGCACCTAGAAAGTTTACCGCTATCAGAACACGCACAAACATTCATTTACTCACCCTGAGGAAAAATTTGGAGAAGGGGAGCTATTCCCCAACACAATAAAGCTTGGGTTGGTTTCCCCCTGGACGGTTTTGGGGGGTAGAATTAGAAACAAGTTTAAAAAAATCCAGCATCAGGGTGGATTATTTGAACACAAGTTCCTCCATGCCCTTAATGAAGAATTATCATTGGAAAAGGGCCCTCCAAATAAATGGCCTTGGATTTTCCTAGCAATGAAGGGGGGACTTGTCGGGCCTAGGGGAGGACTGACATGGGTTAGGACTACATGATCCCAAAAAGGGGGACACATGAACAAAAAAGGGAGTTGCAGCAAAAAGCAAGGGAAAAATTTTTTTTAAGGAGGGTGGAATCCTTCTCTTGGTGGGTTTAATAGGGACCTGTTTAACAATATGTTTTTAGCCCTTAAATAAGTGTTGGAAGGCTGATCTTGTTTTTTCTAATTGTTGGAAGTTATTAAATTTTTTTTTCTTCGTTTTAGCCAATGATGGGTGCCTCCCACTTCCCTGAAAGAGTTTTCGCCTCAGAATGACGTCTGGTACCCTCTCAACTCCCCCCCTTGGGGGGGGGGGGGGGGGGGGGGGGGGGGGGGGGGGGGGGGGGGGGGGTCATCCTGGGCTTTTATCTCTAGATAATAAGTTTGTGTGTGCTTTCAATGTATTTTATTAAAAAAAAATTGGTGAATCTTGGGATACCATGAGCAACAGTCAGAAGGATACATAACGGACCCTTCCCACAGTTTGTGCAGCTTGCTGCATACTCGGGGGAGACACCCCTTTGGGCCCCCCCACACGAGCCCCACAGGAGAACAGACATCTCACTCATCAAAACCCAAAAAAGGGTATCTTTGCCCCTGTTGGTGCCTAGCACTGGGACTTTTTGGGGCCTTTTGGTCGTTCCAGGCCAGGGCGCCTGAGTACACCTGGGGGTCGCTAGTCAACAATCATCCCACCATCAGGGGAATGTGGAAGAGGGTGGTGGCCGCTTTTTACGCCCCCTTGGGGTAAGCCCGTGGGCCATGGGGGTTAAAAACCCGCTCAACCTCCACCCTTACATGGGTAACAGCTTTGCCCGGGGGTGTCAGGGGCCCTTTTGGAGAGATTAAAGTGAGACCAAAGTCCGAGGGGGGGGGCTGTGGTTGGGAAAACCAAAAGGTATATATTTTTAAGGGGGCATTTCCACGCTAAGCAAACGCGATGATGAAACACAAAGCATTACATGGAACCCGAAAGACTCCCGAATCCTCGGGGGTGCCTCCAGAAATTAAACAAGAGGAGGGGAAAAGATAAGGGAATCGCCCGGGCTCCCAGGGGTGCCATTGCAAGACCCCCGGACGAGAAGATCATATTTATATGTGTTTATAATTTCTGGATGACACAAACAAGAAGATGGCGCCTGGCTGCTTGTCAATCTAGCTGACTCTCGTGAAAAACTCGCCTAGTTTAGTAGGCTTTGTTTAGATAAGATAAATACTCCGTGTAACACTTGCTTCGTTGATTCTTTTGAAACTCATCAAAAACCACTTGAAATGAATGTTAACCAATCATATTCCTGGTGGTTACACCCTGTTGCAAAGGGTTTAAATAACGGAGGTTCAGCCCCTCCATTCTTTTGGAGTTTCTGTTTGAGTTTCAACACCTGTGTGGGCTCTGTTCTTCCCCCGTCGCGACGCCATTCACCTACAACACGGGCCTGATCCCCTGTCTGGCGGACCACCTGTCTCAGTCTGCCATAACACGGTTTGCAGAGCGTTTCCGCTCCCAAAACAACATCAAAACCTCGCCCGAAACACGCTTCTTCAGAAGAGGTTCTGGACAAGGTTCTGAGCGACGTTTTGGACGAGGTTTTCACCCATACAAATTAATAGCCAGGTCAAAAAACGCACTTCAGGAATTGACATGACACTTATTTTTCAGCACCCAAAACAGCTTCCAAAGAAGAGCGCAGAAACCTTGTCGTGTGTGAACTACAACACTGTTTTACATAGGAATCAATTAATTTAAACTGGAGGCTTTTTGGACAGAAACGCTCCGAAAACCGCATCCAAAACAGCGTTCAAATAAGCCATGTGAACATACCCTAATGCTCCGATCCATGAAACGATTATGTCATTTAATCTGTACGGTAAATGTTTCAAAATAAATAAAAAATAAACAAGTAAAAATCCATGCAAGAATTGAAGATTTTGTTCATCCAGCCTCAAATGTCAATATATCCCGCAAATAAAAGCCCTCACACTGCTCGAACCACCGAAAAATACGTTGTACCTCCAAAAATATTATGACATTAAAATATAATTTTTTTAAAGCGTTTTTAAGTGGCAAGTAATTGATTACTGAACCCCTTAAGCCCAGGCCTCAAAAGGTCTTAATGACCAGCTAAATTTTTTTAGTTTCTGCCTCCCTGCATTTTAACAGGGTTTTTTTTTTTTTTTTTTTTTAAGGGACAAAGTTGCATGAGGACTTGTTTTATGTGGGAGAAGTTGTATTTTTGGGGCATTTAGTTTAAGCTTACAAATAAATTACTGAAGAATTTTTTAAATCTATTTTTGTTTTTTTACTCCATTCATATTTCACACTAAACAGCCTACAGGTTATTAGTCGTGTAGATACCTAAAATGTGTAGGAGTTTGTTTTTTTTGTGCAATGTATGCAAAATATTTTTTTCTTTAAATATTGATTTTTTTATTTATTTTATAGTTTTTTTCTACACTTTTTGATATATTTTATACTTTTTTTTAATCCCATTAAGGGATAACTATTTAACACTTTTATTTACACTTCGAAATGTATTAACATATTCATGTATGCTAATACATTACCATTTGTGTCATCCTGACACAGGCTTCCTATACAATCAGCCCTGAGGCTATGTTCTCAGGGCTGTTTGTATGGATGTTCCATTGGGTCACTGGGAGTCCCAATCACCCGATGGAGCAAGGGAATGCCCTTTGACAGGGCCAAGACGACAGGTAGGCAGAGGTAGGCGATCGCCTAGGGCGCCTACCTCTGCCTGTCTCTAAGGGGCGCAGTCAGCGGCCCTGAACCTCCCGGGCTCCAGGCCGCTGCCTGGCCCTGAACGCCGGCGGTTCTTTGAGGACTTCTGGCGAGAGCGAGCGCTCCTGCCCCCGGCAGTGCGGACCGGCTCACCGGGAGGATCGCTTGATCTTCCAAAA
>JAODAL010036726.1:0-41301 GCA_025379985.1 Phyllomedusa bahiana | reverse complement strand
CCCCCGGTTTTTTTAAATGGGGGCATGCGGGTTTTGGGGCTCATGCTGTGGCCCGGGACAGGTATATTTCCCAATGTCCATTTTCAACTAAAATGGTGGTTGAAGACTCCGTTTCCCCGCCTTTTAAATATGGGGGTCTCGGGTTTGGGGCTCAGCGGCCCGGGAAGGGGTATAGTCAATGTCCAGTGAAACAAAATGGTGGTTGAAAGACTCCTTTTTCCCCACTTTTTAAATGGGGGGGTCATGCGGGTTTTGGGGCCATGCTGTGGCCCGGGACAGTATAGCAATGTCCAGTGAAACAAAAGGGGGGTTGAAAGACCCCTTTTTTTTTTCCGCACTTTTTAAATGTGGGTCACGGGTTTGGGGCTCATGCTGGGGCCCAGGACAGGTAAGTCAATGTCCATTTTAAAACTAAAAATGGGGGTTGAAAGATTTCCTTTTTTTTTCCCCCTGGCATTTTTTTAAATGTGGGGGTCATGCAGGTTTGGGGCTCATGCTGTGGCCCAGGACAGGTATGTCAATGTCCGTTAAAAACTAAAAGGGTGGTTTGAAAGACCCCCTTTTTTTCCGGCACTTTTTTTTTTTTTTGGGTGGGGTCATGAGGTTTGGGGCCATGCTGCATTCGAGACGGGGATATTCAATGTCCAGTTCAAGAAACATGATGGTCAAACATACTGCCTTTTGGCATTTTTTAATTTGTGGGTGATGCGGGTTTTAAAGGGGTCAGCTGTGGTACAAACAGGATAGTAAATGGTCTGTGATTTTTTTTCTGTGATTTTTTAAAACCCTAAGTGTTTTTCCAAGATGTAGCAAAATACCTTGACTTTTTGGGATTTTTAATTTCGCTTCCCACCTTGTTTGGGGGGTTAAAAAAATGAAGGGGTTGTTTTCTTCCCCAAAGACTTTAAAAGGGCACCGCATAATCGTTTTCTCACTACGAAAAACCTTTTCGAAAACGGCCGACTATCGCTACGTCGATCTCGATAGCCAACGCAATCGCTAACACTAGTTAAACACCTAAATTTATAGATTTAAATTTTGGGGGGTGGAAAAAGTTGATTTTACATGAATCGACACTTTGGGTTATTTTTTTCCTTTTATAGCCAAAATGTTCAAAAATTTGGGGCACTTAAAATTTTTTTATTTTGAAAGAAAAGCACATTTTTTTTTACTGAAGCAACATTAAATATTTTAGGGAAAAAAAAACCAAAAACTTTGTTAATTTGGGAAATACTATTCTAGCTGTAAACGCTTTTTTAATGCAATATTTTCTAGGTGTAAGAGCCCATTTCCCAAAAACCAACCCCCCCGTGTTTAATGGAAAATTTTGGTTTTCTGTGTAAGAAAAACTATTGGAAAATTTTTAAAACCCTTGAAAACCCTTGTCAAGTATTTACACAGCTGAAAACATTTTGCGATTAAGAAGCTATAAAAAATGACCTTCCTTTGAGCTTTAGAACTGCATTCATTTGTTGTTCATTTAAAATTTAAAAATGGCCAGAAAAAGAACTTCATGTCAAACTCGACATCTATTCTTTTTGAGAGATAAGCTATTCCAAAAGCAGAAAATTTCCAAAAATTGAAGATATCCTACAACGGTTGTACTAACTCCCTTCAGAGGAACAAAACAGGCTCTAACCAAGAGAAAGAAAAGGGTGCCCCGCGCACAACAGCAACAACGTATATTTGAGCTTGTTTTGAGAAATTGACGCCTCACAGCTCCTCAAACTGGCAGCTTCCTTAAATAGTACCCGCCAAACGCCATTGTCAATATCTACAATGAAGAGGCGAATCCGGGATGCTGGTCTTCAGGGCAGAGTGGCAAAGAGAAAGCCATATCTGAGAATGGCTAATAAAAGGAAAAGATTAATATGGGCTAAAGACCACAGACATTGGACAGAGGAAGACTGGAAAAAAGTGTTATGGACAGACAAATCAAAATTTGAGGTGTTTGGATCACACAGAGGAACATTTGTGAGATGCAGAACAACAGAAAAGATGCTGGAAGAGTGCCTGATACTATCTTTCAAGCATGGTGGAGGTAATGTGATGGTCTGGGGTTGTTTTGGTGCTGGTAAAGTGGGAGATTTGTATAGGGTAAAAGAGCTTTTGAATAAGGAAGGATATCACTCCATTTTACAACATCATGCCATGCCCTGTAAACAACGCTTGTTTAGAGCCAATTTCATCCTGCAACAGGACAATGACCTAAAGAACACCTCCAAATTATGCAAGCACTATTTAGGGAAGAAGCAGGCAGCTGGTATTCTATCTGTAATGGAGTGACCAGCGCAGTCACCAGATCTCAACCCCATTGAGCTGTTGTGGGAGCAGCTTGACCGTATGGTTCACAAAAAGTGCCCATCAAGCCAATCCAACTTGTGATAGGGGCTTCTGGAAGCATGGGGTGAAATTTATCCAGATTACCTCATCAAATTAACAGCTAGAATGCCAAAGGTCTACAATGCTGTAATTGCTACAAAGCAAGCATTCTTTGACGAAAGCAAAGTTTGAAGTAGAAAATTATTATTTCAAATAAAAATCATTATTTCTAACCTTGTCAATGTCTGGACTACATTTCTATTCATTTTGTAACTCATTTGATAAATAAAAGTATAAGTTTTCAGGGAAAACACAAAATTGTCTGGGTGACCCCAAACTTTTGAACACTAGTGTAAGTACATATAATTAGGGATGAGCGAATCAAATCTGACGAAGTGGAATTTGTTTCAAATTTCCGGAAATATTTGACTCTAAACGAAGCCGAATTTCCTGGCGATTCGTGGTAACGAATCATCTTTTTGTCTAAAATGGCCGTGAACACATGGCATGACGTGGGGCAAAGAACTATGGGAGAAAGAAAGGAACGCCCTCAATGCCATGACATGCAGACATGCAGCCAATCAGCAGCCAGCCAGCTTTTGTGATATCACAGCCCTATAAATAGACCAGCCATCTTACATTCTGCTACTTGCCACTGTGTCTCTTATCTACACGGATCTCTCTGCAGTAGCACTAGATTGCACTCTGTGCCAAATGCTTCAGATTTTATAGTTACTGGGTTTAAATACCTTTCAATTACACAGTGTGTGTGTCATATACACACACATGTTCCTGAACCAGCGTTTTTTTATTTTGGGATGTTGCTTTCTGTGCCAAAGAGTTACTTTTTTCACTTATTGTGGTGAACTATCTTTGAAATACAGTGTGTGTATTTCTCACATACACACATCTCCATTACAGCCAGTTCAGTCTTTTGGGATATTGCTCTCTGTACCAGAATTACTTTTTCACTTAGTGTGGTGATTCACACAACCCACATAGTAAAGTTAGCATGTCATTTCTAACACACAGTAAACTCTGTTAAAATGAAAACCAAAAAACAATGGGAGAATCAGTTTTTTTTTTTTCATTTTCATGGCCTAATTCTGAAATACCTGTAGGAAACACCTGTGGGCCAGAAATGCACAACACACCCTAGATGAGTTCCCTGAGACGTGTTGATTCCAAAATGGGGTAACTTCTGGAAGGTTTCACCTGTTCTGTTACTTTGGGGTCTTTGCAAATGTGACATGGCACCCACCAAAATCTGCATTCCAAAAGCCAAATAGTGTTCCCTCCCTTGTATGTCCTGTAAATGAGCCCAAACAGCAGTTTATACCCACATGTAGGGTATTTCCAAACTTGAAAGAAGTTGTGAGGTGCTTTTTTTTCCAGGATTCCATGAAACATTTAAAGCTAAAACTGCATATTTTTGGGGAAAAATTAAATGTATTTGTTTTCATAGCCTAACGGTCCAAAGTTTGTGAAACACCTGTGGGGTCAATATACTAAATACACCTCCTTAAAGGGTGTGATTTTCCAAAGGAGGTCTTCTTAGGGGTGTTTATTAGTGATGAGCGATTATGTTGACTATTGTCATCGGGTCGATAGTCGATATCGTCAATTATCAAGACGATTTCCGATAGTCGATAATAGATTATCGCCGATGACCATTAAAGTCTATGGGAGAGGACAAACACCTTCATTCTTACCCCCAAACGGGGCTGAAGAAGCTGGAATTAACTCCACAAATCAATGGATAGTGCAAAATTTAAGGCAACACAAAGGTTATAAAAGCCCAGAAAAAAAGTCACACACCATTCAAATCCCTGTCTTGTCCCACACAGCCCCCTAAAACCCCTGCAGCCCAAAAATTTAAAACGCCAGAAGGCATATGTTTGAACCATCATTTTACTTAAACGGCCTTTGAATATCCTGTCCGGGAACCGCAGACCCCCAAACCCTCAAAACCCCCGATTAAAAAGTGCCAGAAAAAGGAGTTTTCAACCACCATTTTAGTTGAACTAACTTTAACATACTTGCCCGGGGGCCAAGTGACCCCCAAAACCTGTGCCCCCCAATTAAAAAGTGCCGTAAAAAGGAGTCTTTCAAAACCACCATTTTAGTTTCAGGGAAATTGATATCCCCTGCCCGGGCCACGCTGACCCCCCAAACTGCATGACCCCCACATTTAAAAAGTGGGGAAAAAGGATTCTTTAAAAACCCACCATTTTATTTTACTGGACTTGAAAACCGCCTGTACCAAGCAGACCCCCTAAACCTGTTTGACCCCAATCACAAGTGCCACTATTATTTTGTACGTGCGTCATTTAGTAATTTTTTGGTAACTGACATTTTTTACAAAATTATTAAGGGAATTTTTTTTATATTTTTTTACATTTTATCATTTTGCTTTTTTTTCAAGTGTGATAACATACAACATCACCCCCCCTGCGTTTTTAAAGGTATTTTTTAACACATGTAATGTGTTAATTCACCGCACACCCCATAATTAAAAAAAAAAAAGTCCAAAACATGCCAAAAAACACTTCTTATTTTGAAAGACTTTTGCCCTCCTGGCTTCTGAGAGTGATTCCCCCCTCAATTCAAGGGTTTCTTTTTTTCCCCCAAAATCCTTCTTCATAAATTAGGGACGGACCCCCCTGAGATCAAATGAGGGCCCCCCCATAGGACTCCCCCAAAAATTTTAACCCTCAATTGTGCAATTTGTGCCACCCCTGCACCCTTTTTGACACACTTAACCTCAAGAAATCCCCTTTTTCAAAATCTGATTTTTTAGAAAAATTTTGAAGTCCCTATTGCCTCTAAGGGTGAGAGCCAGTGCTGCCTTCAGCCATCTGTTAAAACGGAGGTCCGCTTCCGGGGCCGACTTACGTGGGTGGTGAGAGCCAGGGGGGCCCCCCCCAAATATTAACACCAGGTTCACTCCCAGGCCCGGGAGTTACAGTGGGCGGGAAGCCCAGGCAGCGTCCGTCATCTATTAAAGGTATAAATCCCCTTATACACAGCAACGAAAATAGTCGTGCTGAAGCAAGTGCGGAAGGGGAATTAGGTAAACCTCCACCTTCTTCATACACATCAAAACTGGGTAGCCTTGCCCCCCCTATGAGTGCGGGCCTTGACTTCACTTTGGGAAAAGCTGGGGGTTTTTACGTTCCTGTTCCCCCGGTGCCCTTTTTCTTGGCATTCTTTTTTTCATTTTTTCTCAAAGTGCTGGAGGAAAAAGGTTCCGTTCTTTGTTTTCGTCCCTGCTTTCCTATCCCTATCCTCTGAAAAAACCTACATCTGGTCAAGCTTCCCCACCTCCTTTTCAATTCAAAGGAAATTTGTACCAGATTTTGTACATGCAAGTTTTTTTGTATTTAATTTAGAAAACACATTTTTAAAAAAAAAGGGGGAATCCCACCATGTTTTGTTTTTCTTTTTTTTTTAATTGTATTAAAAGGGGTTTTCTCAATACGGGATTGCTACTATGTTAAAGATCTTGCAAAAAAAAGTCATTTTGCTATTGGGTTTTCCCTTAAAAGTGTCCTTAAACCGTTTTTGACAGCCCATCACCCCTTTAGCCATCTTTAAATTGGAAAAAAAAATGTCTGTTAGGAACCACATTTTTTACATAGGACTGTAGTATAGCTGCATTACACAGCAAAATGCCCCACAAAATTCAAAACATGACCCGATGAGGCCCTTTAGACATTGTGAAGAACAAAATGACTGTTAGAAAACAACATTTTTTTTATAATATGACTGTAGTATAGCTGCATGTCACAGCTAATGCCCCCAAAAATTCAAAAACAAGCCCTTGAGCCCCCCCCACCTTTTGACAATTGAGAAGAACAAATGTTACTATAACAAACAACATTTTTTAGAATGGACCTGTGAGTACTTGCGCATTTCAAAGCAGCATGACCCAAAATTATAAATATGATTCTAGACACTGTTAAAAATTGAGAGGGAAAATGCCACTTAAGAAGCCCATTTCTGTTCAACGGACCTACGGATTATGTGCTGTATCTCACAAGCAAAATGACCCAAAAAAATTATAAATTAGACTTCTCAGCCAATTGTTAAATTGTTGAGGGAGAAATGCACTTAGAAGCCCCATTTCTGTTCCAAAGGACCTAGAATTATTGCTGTATCTCACAGCACATGACCCCCAAAAAAATATAAAATAATGACTTCACAGCCACTTGTTTAAAAATAGTGAGGACATCCCCAAAAACCATTACAATGCGGAAAAATTCTAAAGATGAAGTGAGTAAAATGGAATATGGTTTTGTCATGAAACCTCTTGGTGTCTTTCACAGTCTCCTACAGCCAAACAAGCAACACATGGAAATGTTGGGAAAAAGAGAATAAACTGCAGTAAAGAAATTATCATTTTAAAATACATTTTTCAAGAGGACATTCTCTGTTTTGGAAGAGGAAAGAGAAGTAGACCGGCAAACTAATCGGTGACCTGGCAAATGCGGGACCACAACACATCAGGATCCACGCGGATTCATTCTTGATTTGAAAGTCAAACGATCCACATTATTGTGGAAAGCCGGATGCGTTGTCTGTAATGACTCTCTGCTGTGGCATGAAGGTCCGTCGATATGAGAGGCTGCTGGGCAGGACAACTCCTCTGTGGTGTGGCGAGGTGCGTCGGGCCATTCGTCAATTTTGGTACCCAGAAGTCTATTGGGCTCCGGAACACATACAAAACATCGGTGTTGAGACGCAGTCAGTCGTTGCACTCCTGCTCTTAGCTGGTCTCTGTGTGTTGGATGTGTTTGCCCTGCATGATGCGTGGTGAGGTGGTAAATTAAGATTGCCAGAGGTCACCCATTACGGCTTCTGCCACTTGCCTGCTGTGTGCTGCTGCCGCTACGGTCTAGTGGCACTCTACTGCTGTCACGTCGCTGATGTTGTTCCACCGTGAGCATTTGCAAGAACGTGAATCAGATGCATCTAGTTCCCAGTTGATCACTCTACAAGGTGCTCCATTTCCTGCATTTTACTTCTCTATTTGGGTGGGTGTAGGAAAGTGCTTGGTTTTGTTTTGACCGAGGAACAGTGAGGCGTGGCACCAGTAACAAACTGTTGTTCATTTTGATTGCCTTAGAGAGGATCATGTTGGAGGAAATGGAGCCATCCAGCACTCATGTGAGAGATGAGCCTTGAAATCCAAGGCTCTGGGGCGAGGGGCACTATGCAAAGATCTTCCTCATCTTCCTCCTCCCTCAAATTCGCGCCACCTCTTTCCAAGGCAGGGAGTCGGTAACGTCTGGTGTCTAGGACATACCTCCTCCTCCTCTGCCTTTCTCCGGACAGCTTCAACACAGGATGACTGCCTCCAGATTGATGCACCTGAGAGCTGATGTGCGCCGCCCTTCGCGCTAGTCCTTGACCGAACACTGCTAATGAAGACCGATGTAAAATTGAGAAACTGTCGGGCCTTGTGGATTCGACGGAGAGAAAAAGCTCCATCGTTGCCGCATCTGTGGTTCCGTATCCTCCTCCGTCGCTTGGCGGGACCTGTTGTTTCAGAGTGTCAAACGATCGTTCAGAAATAACGATCACCACATTGGTCATGCTGACAGCACATACAACCACACTGACCATTTTGGTGGCTTCTTCAAAACATGGCAAGGATGGTGCAGGAGCTCTTTCACCTGCCTCCACTCTCGGTGGTCAGCACCGAGGTCCGCAGGCTGCCTTGTCAGGCCCTGTGTACTTCGTACTGCGTAATTGGCATTGCTTGCTTGCCACAATTCTGGCGGGCATGTGGACGGGTGAATTCCAGCGTGTGTTGCCACGTCAACAATGAGACGGTTGGACGGAAGAGGCGAGCTGACGCTGCAACGCACGCAGGCGGGCCGAAGCGGGTGCGAACGGGGAAGTGCGAGCTCAGCCTTGAGCCTTCTTCAGCAGGCTGTCCCAGCTCGGGTAGGCTTTAGAAATTCTAGACGACGAGGTTCATGACTGTGAGGCAAGGATGTGCTCCCGCTACCGATTTCAAGGGCGGGCAGAAAGATTTCGCCCCGTTATCACACAGCTTACCTTGCTGGCAAAGGTTCTTGTCACCAGCCAGTGCTGGTCTCATTGCGGAGAGCGTTTGTCCACAGTCTCTGACTGTGTGATCGATGGTCTCCACGACAGATTAATTTCAACCACGGCTGGTTTCTTGGGGCCCGTGCATGCACAGAGGACCTTGGGGGGAAGAGAGCCCTGCACCATCTGCAGTTTTGAAGGAGCGTGCGCCGAGCCTGAGAGCACACGACACGACCAGAGAATCACCCAGCTCAATCCAGTGAGCTGTCACAGAGATATAGCGGCCTGCGGCCGTGATTACTAGGTCATGTGTCGGTGGTCAGATGGACTTTTTCCGGACACAGATGCAGACAACGCGCTTGAAATTTAGATGACACGTGGTGGCCAGGGCAAGGGCGTTTTTGCCAAAAGAAATGCCGCTGCTCGGGGCATCTGGTATTGGGGGCAGGCAATAGCATGACGTGGCGGAAACCCATCTGTGTCCACAGGATGGAAAGGCCAACATTTCCAAGGCCAAAAAGCCTGGCAATGTGCATTCGGCTTTTGGCTTAGGGATGGTTTGGGGTTAACTTTTGTTTCTTTGTCCAACTGGAAGACCGAAGGCTGGCTGCTAGACTCGGCCGCTTGGTAGGCGTGCAGGTCGTCAAACTGGAGAAGGGAGGGGTAGGATGGAGTCTCTGGTTGGTGCTGGTGGTACTCGGCGACGGTGGAGGCTGACGCGGAAGCTGATCATGATCATGACTTGAAGTCTATGGGCAGATGAGGAACGATTGGTGGTGGGCGGTCGGAGGAGGAGGTTTGGAGACAGTGGGTGTGACAGTGGTTGATGGCGGGCGTCGGTCCTGGCTTTTTGGCCAAGGGTTGCCTCCATTTCAATCATGGCAATTCGCTCTGCATGTGACTAGACCATGTTGGTGGTGTTAACCACTAAGTCTTGCCTTCCTTATGCCGTTTAACGGCCAAGGCGGGGCATTAGGACATCGCTGGGTGAATCAGAAGGTTGCTCAAAGACGGGCTCAGCTTGAGAGGTCTGGACCTTTTTGACGCGTGATAACGAGAAAGCGAGGTTTCCGCTGACCGTGGCTGGCGGAATCATATCAGCGGACTTCTGCGACCGCCCCTCTCCCTTTTTGAGGCGGGACCCGTATTGACACTACCCATCGTCTTCCTCCTCGTCCAGTGATGAAGCGCTCGCAAGCAAATTCTGCGGAAAAGACCACGATTAGTGATGAGCGATTTTTATTGAACAAGTTGAAATCGGCAAGGTTTTTATGGTGATCGAAATTTTCAGATAATGCGATAATTAAGGTTAAAATCTGTGCATCCTCTATTAAAATCGGGCCATTTTCGGCGCTTCCTGTCATTTTGGCGGCCAGCAAATCAGAATTACAGAATAGAGCTGGGTGAGATGTGTGTGCGACGTCATGACTGGGATGTGTATGGTTGCGATTGGCTGGAAAAATCACATGACCTCGTTTTAACATAGAACAGCCCTTCCTGTTCAGCCTTAGTGTCTCTCAGCGTCTCATAGGAATAGGACGTGCGCTCTGCCTGTGGCCAAACAGCTCAGCGAAATTAGTCTATTTCTGCACAGGAGAAACCTCTACTATTAGCTGTGATCCTTCCAATTTTAGTTAGAGTAGAGATTTGAAGTTTTTTTGTCGTTAGCTAGTTAATTTTAACGATGCATCTACCGCTGTAAAGTCACGGGGGAACGGGGGGGGGGCGCGGGCGAACACAGACAAGCTCTATCTATAAAGAACACTGGATAAAGGTCACCAAGACCTAGTGTAGACATTGCACTGCAATATCTTTATTATTAACAGTTTGCTATTGAAATATTTCCTGGATATTGGGCAGCCTGAACTTATATTGGATACACATAATTTCTAGTAACTGCAGGTCTCTTTGTTAGGTGCAAAACTCCACTTTTATTATCGTATACATTTCAGATAGGTGTTATTTTCAATTTTACCCATTCCACCTGTGTTGATATATCCCCTTGCAGTTAAATTACAATCCAAACCAAAACAATTTACAGGTATTAACCCTAGAAAAAAAGATTAAAAATAACTTTTAATCAGAATAAATAAGAGTTGGGAAAGAAAACGAAAAAAAACACCTAAAAATATACCCTATCAAGGCCCTGTCTACCTCAAAAATGGGGAAATCGCCCCAATAAGGGGCCCCCACACTGGAACCAAAAACTAACCCCTGTCCTAGCTACATCTAATGAAAAAGAGAAAGAAAAAAAAAACAAAAACACATATACTACAAATGGAGTGCACAAACAAAAAAGTGCTGTGATATAAATAACAATACAACAGACAATATACGTTTGATGTTCAAAAATACTATAAATGATGATGCGTCATAGAAAGATAATCAAATAAGCATAAATATTCCAATATTCCAACGCGTTTCCCCCTAGATATGGGGTTCATCGGGGAAAAAAAATTGCAGTTGATAAAAACAATACGGAACATCTAAGAAAAAATCAACAAGATGTATGCAATAAATATAACTCACTTTCCCTTAATGATGGAAAACAGGGCTGGTAAGATAGAGGACGGGGTCCAGGATAAGTCATGTACAGATCCCCGCTATTGATTACTGAGACAGGCCCAAGCAGTAACAAATTCAGTAAATCACAAGCCAATATATAGCCAGGCAAATTAGACCAATTAGTATCAGCGTTAGCCCCCTTCACAACCCCAGAGCCCTGTATGCAAACGCCCAAAAAAAAAAAAAAAAAGAAATGTTTCAAAGGTGTTAGAACTACAAGGTCCGGCATACAATCCCGGAAAAGGCCTCATGCTGTACAGTAACAGGGAGGGAGAAAAAAAAAGTTAAATAAAATACATAGACCAAGATGCAATTTCGCTGACACCCGGCGCTTGCTCAGCAGCCCCGGGCGGCACATATAATGACTGCAATATCGCAGACTGAGCCGAGGCTTGAATAACAGAAAAATAAACATACAAAATGGCAGTGAAGGCGCTAAGCAGTATTTTATAATTGTAAAAAACGAGCCCATAGAGCAAATGTTTGTATGCAGCTAAACAGTTGTATATTTGTGATAAACCATATAAAAGATCCAAACTAAGAATCCCATAAGATACTATAGAGTTCTAATAGGTATATACAAAGTGTATGATATACCGAAAAAATGGCTTATTAATACTGAACCTAAAATAGAAGAAAAAAAAAAAAAATTACGTTGTGGGCAGTACAAAGGGCTTATAGTGTAATATAGATATAAAAACAAGCCCATAGAGCAGGATACTTATGTGCAACTAACCAGATGAATGTTAGTAATGGAAACCCAAATAAAAGGTCCCACACTGAAGGTCCAAGAGGTACTCAATAGATAACGTAGGTGTTCATAGCTATAATAAAGTACCCAAAAAATGGCTTGTTTATATGAATTTAAATAAAGCAAAAATAATATTTAACATACAAAGATGAATTCAAATATAGATGATTTAAATGAAAAAATAAAAAGAGATACATATAAATAATGGAGCACTATGGCACACCATACCACATATTAATACTGATGATGAATAAATATGCAATATTTAGTAAATTGAACAATTTGCTAAATGAATGCTATGACGCATCATCAATTTATAGTATTTTTGAACATCAAACGTATATTGTCTGTTGTATTGTTATTTTTTCACAAACACTTTTTTTTTTTGTGCACTCCTTTGTAGTATATGTTTTTTTTTGTTTTTTTTTTCTTTTTCTTTTTTCATTTAGAAAGGAGCTAGGGACAGGGTTAGTTTAGGTTCCAGTGTGGGGGGCCTTATGGGGCGATTTCCCATTTTTGAGGTGACAGGTCCTTGATAGGGTACTATTTGAGGGTGTTTTTCGTTTTCTTTTTCCCCAAAAACTTATTCATTCTGATTAAAAGTTCTGTTTTCTGTATCTTTTTGCTAGGTGGTATTCCTGTAGTTGTTTTGGGTTTTAAAATTGTATTGGTATACCCAGAACTTCATTCCACTATATCAAGGGTTCTCTACACCTATACATCGTGCTTAAGTAGAGTACATGGTAGTGTTTGTAAATTACAATCCAGCAATCTTGTAGTCAGCACAGGTTGTTTGTTGCCAAAAATACCGTGTATCATACGAAAAATAACAGATACGTGTTTTTTGACTTTCCGCACCAGCTTTGTTCATTGACGCAGCATCCACGAAATCTTAAAACAGAAATTCTATAGTCACACAGGTGAATTGAAAGGTGCAAAGATACCGTTTGTATTATACGAAAACTAAAAAGATACGTGTTTTTTGACTTTTGCGCACTACAGCTTTGTTCATTGACGCAGCATCCACGTAAAATCTTAAAGAACAATTCTTATAGTCACCACAGGTGAATTGAAAGGTGCAAAAAAATAAACCCTGTATTATACGAAACATAACAGATACGTGTTTTTTGACTTTGCGCACCAGCTTTGTTCATTGACTCAGCATCCACGTAAATCTTAAAACAGCAATTCTATAGTCACCACAGGTGAATTGAAAGGTGCAAAAAATACCATGTATTATACGAAAACATAACAGATACAGACATAAACAGACTCCTTTTCCCGGCACTTTTTAATATGGGGGTCAACAGGTTTAATGGTCATATGCGGTCCAGGACTGGTATAGTCAATGTCCAGTGAAACTAAAATGGTGGTTGAAAGACTCCTTTTTCGGCACTTTTTAAATCTGGGGGTTATGCAGGTTTGGGGCTCATGCTGAGGACCAGGACAGTTAAAGTCAATGTCCAGTAAAACAAAATGGTGGTTGAAAGACTTTTTTTCCGGCACTTTTTAAATGTGGGGGTCATGCAGGTTTGGGGCTCATGCTGTGGCCCAGTACAGGTATAGTCAATGTCAACAGAAACTAATATGGTGGTTGAAAGACTCCTTTTTCGCTACTTTTTGAAATGTGGGGGTCATGCAGGTTTGGGGCTCATGCTGTGGCCCAGTACAGGTATAGTCAATGTCCAGTAAAACTAAAATGGTGGTTGAAAGACTCCTTTTTCCGGCACTTTTTAAATGTGGGGTTCATGCAGGTTTGGGGCTCATGCTGCGTTCCAGGACAGGGATATTCAATGTCCAGTTCAAGTAAAATGATGGTTCATCTTCATACTGCCTTCTGGCACTTTTAAATTTGTGGGTGATGCAGGTTTAAGGGTCATGCTGTGGTACAAGACAGGGATAGTGAATGGTGTGTGACTTTTTTTCTGTGGCTTTTATAGCCTAAGTGTTGTGCCAAAGATGTAGCAGGTATCCATTTGACTGTTGTGGCTGTTAATTCCAGCTTCTCCAGCCCTGTTTGGGTGTAAGAATGAAGGTGTTGTTGCTCTCCCATAGACTTTAATGGTCATCGGAGATGATCGACTGCTCACTATCGAAAAACCTTATCGATGGTGGCCGACTATCGATCGATGTCGATAGCCAACGTAATCGCTCAACACTAACCACAATGGATCCGCAATGTCGTCATCACCATCATCATCATCATCATCAACACAGGTGACTTGGTCGTCCTGACTTTCTGCATCCAGAAGCTGCGGGCTACAATCAAGGGGCACTGCAAGGCGATGCCGACCGCCCGGGATTTTTGCCGATTGACCGGCTTCCTTATCCTCCTCTGATGGCATCAGTAACTGGGCGTCAGAGCAGACAAAATCATCCTCTTTGGCCTCTTGATCTTTTAACATGCCTTCTGACCCCAACCGCATTTTGTCATCAAAGAGGTCTTCAGAAAATGGATTATCCACAGTGGTGGGTACACGAGTTGACATTTGGGCTGCCTTTGCTTCATGTTGGACGGATGCTGATGATGCTGATGACGACATTTGTGGCCGTGACTGGGAGGACGAGGAGGTAAGACTGCTGGATGCAGGTTGCATTAACCACTGAAGAACAGATTGGCGACGCTGTTCGTTACTGAGATTCACAGGGCCCTGACCCAACGATGACAGGCCTGACGGTCCTGCAACTGATGATCCGCTGGCATGCGTGTTGTCGCCAGCACTGGAAGGAGCACCTTCTATTGTACCTCTACCTCCATGTCCTACCCCCCTCTTTGCTCGCTTACCACCTGAATTTCGCTCCATGATCAGAAAGAAAAATTTGAGAAGGTATGGAAGAGTTTTGGAAAGTCTCTTATTATAAGACGACAAATCACAGTTATTCTCAAATCCCTCAAATCAAAACAAAATTGCTGGATTGAAATTTAAGTGCTAGGTACCGCTATCAACAAAGCTTGACTGACCAAAAGTGAAAAAAACACCTGTCTGAAATGTATACCGATAATAAATGGTATTTTTGGCATCTATCAATTCACCTGTGGTGACTACAAAATTGCTGTATTCAAATTTAACTGCAAAGTAGCTCTATCAACAAAGCTTAACTGACCAAAAGTGAAAAAAAACACCTGTCTGAAATGTATGCGGATAATAAACGGTATTTTTGGCACCTATCAATTCACCTGTGGTGACTACAAAGTTGCTGGATTCAAATTTAACTGCAAGGTGGCTCTATCAACAAAGCTGGCCTGCGCCAAAGTGAAAAAAACACGTATCTGAAATGTATACGGGATAATAAAAGGTATTTTTGGCACCTATCAACCTGTGGTGACTACAAAATTGCTGGATTCAAATTTAACTGCAAGGTGGCTATATCAACAAAGCTGGACTGGGCTAAAAGTGGAGTTTTGCACCTAACAAATAGACCTGCAGTTACTAGAAAAGATCTGTATCCTAATATAAGGCAATGCAATGTCCAAACAAAGTTTTGGCTGTACAATATCCAGTATCCTTTATAGAGCTTGTCTGTGTTCGATGGTGGGCCCCCACCCCCCTCTCCCCCTGTGACTTTACAGCGGTAGATGCTCCTTTAAAATTCTCTGCCTAACTACCTAATATCTGCAAATCTCTGATCTAACTAAGTTCTAAGGATCACAGCTAAAAGTAGAGCTGTCTCTGTGAAAAAATAAAATAATTTCGCTGAGCTGTTTGCTGAGCTGTTTGGACAGAGGCAGAGCGCACGTCCTACTGCTATGAGACGCTGACACACACTGATCATGAACAGGAAGGGCTGTTCTATGTAAAACGAGGTCATATGATTTTTCCAGCCAATTGCAACCATACACATCCCAGTCATGACGTCGCACACACATCTCACCCTGCTCTATTCTGTAAGCTGATTTGCTGGCCGCCAAAATGACAGGAAGCGGTGAAAATGGCGCAATCCTTAAATAGATTATGCACAGATTTTAAACCTAAAATTATCGCGTGATCGACAAAATCCGATCAACGTAAATACCGTGCTGATTTCAACTTTGTCGATAATAATCGCTCAACACTACATGTCAGTGAATAGAAGCTATGGTAGTGATCTTGCTTTGTGAACCACAAGTCTCAGCAAGACCTCTGGTGTGCCAGCTATTGCTGTGGGTCAAATAAACGTTTGGTGCATTACTAATACATGTTTGGCGGATTAATAATGTGCCAAAGTTGAGTGTAGCATCAACACAGATGTGAAGCACCTCGAACCCTAGGCACCATTTATGACCACACATTAACCACTAGTAGGAAGTATATGAGGAAGTGACCTAATAAAGGGTCAAGTGACTGATGTTAGAACATCAGCGATGTGCTGGTCCTTTCTAGAAAATGGGTATGCATGCTCTAGCCAAAAGCAGAGGACAGGAACAGAACAGAAGCGCGGAGAGGAGAGTACCATTCAGAACGGAGAGCACAGACATGAGTGTCTCCGCAGTCTGGTGCGGGGCTGAGGTGCCTATCGTGACACTCAGGATGTTTAATCCTTAGTTAAAGCTGTTTACAATAATACAATAATAAGGATGTCAAACATCATACATCCTCATTATTAGAAGGCACCATCACTTAGGATCATACATCCTAAGTTTACCTTTGCCCATCCTACTAAAGAATGAAGCAATATTCTTATGGAAACTCATCAGGGTTAGTGCCGCGCACCGATCGTTACGGTCATCGGCACCACACAGCATAGCTGCGCCGATCCGATGACCGGGCATGGTGGTGGGGAGCCCTGTGAAGGCTCCCGTCACTTACTCTGGCCGGTTGCCCCACGCCCGTCCGCAGACAGGAAGCGGGGCAACCGCCATCTAGGTACCCCCGAATGCATTGCCTATGCAATGCATTAGGTTGTATTAACAATCGCGCCACCTAGTGGTCAAGTACCATAGGTGGCCTCAATGTTACAGTAAAAGAAAAAAAAAAAAGTTTTAAATACAAAAAAAAAAAAAGTATTAAAAGTTCAAATCACCCTCCTTTCCCCATTTTACAAATAAAATCATTAAAATAATAAAAAGGTTACACATATTTGGTATCGCCGCGTCCAAAAAAGTCTATAAAAATATAACATAATTTATTCCGTACGCTGAACACCGTTGTTGAAAATTCCAAACGCCAAAATTGTGTTTTTTTGGTCATTTTACGTCACTCAAAAAATGGAATAAAAATTATCAAAAAAGTTGCATGCATTCCAACTGCTAAGCGATAAAAAAGTACACTTCAGCCGCAAAAAATGCCCCCTCACTGACGTCCATAGGTGTTAGTACAAAAAAGTTATTGGTCGCACAAAATGGCGCCGTGGCACAAATTTCAAAAATAGAAAATGTTTTGAATTTTTTTACCAAAACATAACGAAAACCCTACATGTTTGGTATTGCCGGATGCGTAACAACCTGTAGAATACAGATAACACATTATATTTACCGAAGATTGAACGCCGTAAAAGCAAAACCCCCGCAAACATGGCGAAAAATTTTTTTTTTCACAATTTGTCCCGCTTGGAATTTTTTTGCGGTTTCCCAGTATATTCTATAGTATAGTGAATAACACCATTAGAAAGTACATCTTGTCCTGCAAAATAAAAGCCCTCATGTGTCTAAGTAGGTGGAAAAATAAAAAAGTTATGGCTTTCAGAAGGCGAGGAGGGAAAAACGAACGTGTCACCAAAAACAAAACGCCTGGTCCTTAAGGGGTTAAGGATTACATTGGGTCAGGGTCTTGATTTATCCTTTATTGAGTTATTATATTCCTTGCTTTATGCTGATTACCCTCATGTTATGACCTATGTTATTGGTTTGATATGATTTATTCTGGGGAATATTTTTAATGTCTAAATTAAAGGTTACATTTGGAGGGTATTTGCTTTTCATTATCTGTGATTCTTCTTGCATACCCTGAAGTCAATACAATTTTTCTGTGATACTATTTCATTTTTAATCAACAAAGTTAAGATGTATGCAAAAAGAATAGCCTCTTGAATCCAGGCACTACTTCCAAATTCAACCTAGAACAGGGTGACTCTACACCTACAAGGGAGGCCAAGAACAATACATTAAAGAGGACCCATGAGTAGGGATGAGCGATATTATCGACAAAAGTTGAAATCGGTAAGATTTTTAGGCTGATCGGAAATTGCCGATCTAGCGATATTTTAGGTGACAATCTTACAGATAATCTATTACTATCGCGCCATTTTCAGTGTTTCCTGTCATTTTGGCGGCCAGCCAATCAGTTCCGAGGATAGAGGGGGGTGAGGAGGATGTACAACGTCACCACATTGTGGTGTACGGATCTCATTGGCTGCAAAAATCACGTGACCTCGTTTTATCTATGCTGCTGCATTTCATGTTTGAGCTCATACTCTGTCACTCTTCACAGCAGGACGTGTCTCTCAGCGTTTAAACCAATGGCTGTTGTAACAGCTCTGATAGTCACTTCTAATACAAGAAACCATCCACCTACAGCGTAGAATAGAGTAAGAGTAGAGAATTGCACTTCTTATTTAGTTAGAGAAAGTTTTAAGGATATCTACTGGTGTGCGTAGCCACGGGGCTGCGGGTGGTGGGGGGAGGTGGGGTGGGTGACAGCAGGAGAGGTTTTTGAAACATAGGGAGATATTTTGCAGCTCAGTGTGTTCTGTGATTTTCAATTGAAAAATAATTGTTTTCTACCACTTTTTTGGCCATCAGAACTCTGCTAGCAGTTGAAATTGTCCCTGTATTTATAGTTCTATTGCAATCACTGCGTGTCAGTGTTCCCAAAAACCGGCTTATCTTATCCCTATAACTTTTAAATAGTTTTACTCAAGTCCGTGCCTCTCAGTTTGGCGCAAAGAGTCCAGTTGAACGAATATTGTGTTCTACAAATTTCCTAGTAAATTACGCTTGTAGTCAGTGGTGCGAAGGCTGCCATATTAATCCATATAATATTTAAATACTCTTATGGCATACCGTGTGTCTCAGTTTGGCGCAAAGAGTTCAGTTGTACGCATATTGTGTTCTACATATTTCCTAGAAAATTACGCTTGCAGTCAGTGGTGCAAAGGCTACCATATTAATGTATATAATATTTAAATACTCTTATTGCAGTCTGTGCATCTCAGTTTGGCGCAAAGAGCTCAGTTGTATGCATATTGTGTTCTACATATTTCCTAGTAAATTACACCTGTAGTCAGTGGTGCGAAAGCACCCATATTAATCCATATAACTTTATAATACTTCTATTTCACTCAGTGCATCTCAGTTTGGCGCTAATCGTGCATTTGTACGATAGTTCATTGAAAACTACCAATTGCTAGTCCTACTGGGCAGTTGTAAATCTCAGGGACTGAAGAAAGAACACTGTTGATTTGGTGTTACGGTTCTTCCACCAGACTGCATTTCACAGATATTTTATAGAAACAATTCTGTTTCTAATCCTAGTAGGCTGTTGGAAATTAGAGGTGGTAAGCGAGCAAAGAGGGGTGTAGGACATGGAGGTAGAGGTATGAGAGAAGGTGCTCCTTCCAGTGACGGCGATAACACGCAAGCCAATGGATCGTCGGGTGCAGGACCGTCAGGCCTGTCATCGCTGGGTCGGTGTCCTGTGAATCTCAGTAACGAACAGCGTCGCCAATCTGTTCTTCAGTGGTTAATGCAACCTGCATCCAGCAGTGTTAACTCCTCGTCCTCCAAGTCACGGCCACAAATGTTGTCATCATCATCATTGTCAGCATCCGTCCAACATGAAGTGAAGGCAGCAAAAATGTCAACTCATGTACCTCCACTGTGGATCATCCATTTTCTGAAGACCTCTTTGATGACAAAATGCGGTTGGGGTCAGAAGCCATTTCAAAAGATCAAGAGGCCAAAGAGGATGATTTTCTCTGCTCTGACGCCCAATCGCTGATGCTATCAGAGGAGGAGAAGGAAGCCGGACAATCATCAAAAATCCCGGGCGGTCGGCAAAGCCTTGCAGTGCCTGTTGCTTGTAGCCGGCAACTCCAGGATGCAGAATGTCAAGACGAGGAAGTCACCTGTGTTGATGATGATGATGACGACATTGTGGATCCAACGTGGTCTTTTTAGCAGAATTTGCCTGCAAGCGCTTCTTCACTGGACGAGGAGGAAGACGATGGGGTAGTGTCAGTATGGGTCCCGCCTCAAAAAGGTAGAGGGCGGCCGCACAAGTCCGCTGAGATTATTCTGCTAGCCATGATCAACAAAAACACCGCTCCTCGCTTATCGCCGTCGAAAAGGTCCAGGACCTCTAAAGCCTGGGCCTTTTTCGAGCAAGCCTCTGATTCTTCCAGCGATGTCATATGCCGCCTTTGCCGTAAACGCAACAGTAGAGGGAAGAATCTTAGGTGTTTAACCACCACCAACATGTCTAGTCACATGCAGAGAATGGATGAGTTGAAATGGAGGGAACACTTGGCCAAAAAAGACCACACCGATCCCGGGCTTCCAACCTCTGTCACACTCTCTGTCTCTGACTCCTCCTCCTCCACCACCACAAAGCGTCACGTTTGGTGCATTACTAATACATGTTTGGCGGATTAATAATGTGCCAAAGTTGAGTGTAGCACCAAACACAGATGTGAGGCACCTCGGACCCTAGGCACCATTTATGACCACACATTAACCACTAGTAGGAAGTATATGAGGAAGTGACCTAATAGAGGGTCAAGTGACTGATGTTAGAACATCAGCGATGTGCTGGTCCTTTCTAGAAAATGGGTATGCATGCTCTAGTCAAAAGCAGAGGACAGGAACAGAACAGAAGCGCGGAGAGGAGAGTACCATTCAGAACGGAGAGCACAGACATGAGTGTCTCCGCAGTCTGGTGCGGGGCTGCGGTGCCTATCGTGACACTCAGAAAGTTTAATCCTTAGTTAAAGCTGTTTACAATAATAAGGATTTCAAACATCATACATCCCTATTATTAGTACGCACCATCACTTAGGATCATACATCCTAAGTTTACCTTTGCCCATCCTACCAAAGAATGAAGCAATATTCTTATGGAAACTCATCAGGGTTTGCAATTATTTATCCATAGGTCATATTATAGGGTTTATTCAGGATTTCGCCAGCAAGGTTGCCCTTTTCAAGCTGACTACCCTGCTCAGGCTTAGCATATGGCTTTCAGAAGGCGAGGAGGGAAAAACGAACGTGTCACCAAAAAAAAAGGCCTGGTCCTTAAGGGGTTAAGGATTACATTGGATCAGGGTCTTGATTTATCATTTATTGAGTTATTATATTCCTTGCTTTATGCTGATTACCCTCATGTTATGACCTATGTTATTGGTTTGATACGATTTATTCTGGGGAATATTTTTAATGTCTAAATTAAAGGTTACGTTTGGAGGGAATTTGCTTTTCATTATTTGTGATTCTTCTTGCATACCCTGAAGTCAATACAATTTCATTTTTAATCTCTGACTCCTCCTCCTCCGCCACCACAAAACGTTCCTCAGCTGCCCATGTCTCTCAGCATCATGAGCAAGGATCAGCCTACGCTTCAGCCTCCACCGTCGCCCGAGTACCACTAGCACCACCAGAGACACAGCCTACTCCTTCTCCTTCTACCAGTTTGACCTGCATGCCGTACAGCGGCCAGTCTGGCAAACAGCCTTCTGTCTACCAGGTTTGGGAGCAGAAGAAACACTTTAACCCAAACCATCCCAATGCCAATAGCCTGAATGTTGGCATTGCCAGGCTTTTGGCCTTAGAAATGTTGCCTTTCCGTCTGGTGGACATAGATGGGTTCCGTCACGTCATGGCCCTTGCCTGTCCCAAATACCAGATGCTAAGCAGGCATTTCTTTTACAGAAAAGCCGTCCCTGCCCTGGCCAGCCACGTGTCGTCTAAAATTTCAAGCGTGTTGTCTGCATCTGTGTCCGGCAATGTTCATCTGACCACTGATACATGGACTAGTAAGCACGGGCAAGGCCACTATATCTCTGTGACAGCTCACTGGGTGAGCTGGGTGGATGTTTCTGGTGCTGACTGTGGTTCTCAAGCTCGGCGCATGCTCTACAAAACTGCAAGGACAGTGCAGGGTTCTTTCCCCCAAGGTCCTCTGGTAGCATCACGCGCCCAGAGACACCAGGCTGTGTTGAAATTAATCTGTCTTGGAGACCGTCAACACACAGGTTAGGAGCTGTGCACAGCTCTTTAAACGAGACCAAGCGCTGGCTGGGTGACAAGAACCTTGTGCCAGGCAAGGTGGTGTGCCATAACAGTCGAAATCTCCTGGCCACCCTTAAAATCGGTAGGCTTGAGTACATCCCTTGCCTGGCACACGTCATGAACCCCGTCGTCCAGAAATTTCTAAAGCGCTACCCGGGTCTGGACTGCCTCCTGAGGAAGGCTCGAGGTCTGAGTTCGCACTTCAGCCATTCGCACCCTGCTTCGTCCTGCCTGGCTGCGTTACAGCATCAGCTTAGCTTCCCCATCAACCGTCTCATTGTTGACGTGGCAACACGCTGGAATTCCACCCTCCACATGCTCCAGCGATTGTGGCTGCAGCGCAATGCCATTATGCAGTACGAAGTGACACATGGCCTGACAAGCAGCGGTGCGGACCTAGGGGTGTTGAGCCACCGAGAGTGGAGGCAGGTGAAAGAGCTCTGCACCATCCTTGCCCCAGTTTTGAAGAAGCCACCAAAATGGTCAGTGCGGACAATGCCCTTGTCAGCATGAGCATTGTGGTGATCTTAGTTCTGGAACGATCGTTTGACACTCTGAAACAGCAGGTCCCACCAGCGACGGAGGAGGAAACGGACACAGATGCGGACACAGAGCCTTTCTCTCCGTCGAATCAAGAAGGCCCGACAGTTTCACAACTTTATCGGTCTTTATTAGGCTGTGGTTCGGGGTCTAGGGCTGCTGCAAAGTTGCAGCGGAGGAAGCGGAGGAGGAGGATGAGGTATTCCTGGTAACCGACGTTACCGATGTCCCTGCCTTGGAAAGAGGTTGGCACCGATTTGAGGCGGAGGAAGAAGATGAGGAAGATCAGTTTGCTAGTGCCCCTCGACCCAGAGGCTTTGGAAATCAAGGCTCCATCTCTCACATGTGTGCTTGGATGCTCCATTTTCTCCAACATGATCCTCGCATTAAGGCCATCAAAATGAACAACAGTTACTGTGTGGCCACCCTCTTCGATCCCCATTACAAAGCGAAACTCGGCACTTTCCTTCCACCCACCCAAATAGAGAGTAAAATGCAGGAATTGGAGCCCGTGCTGATTGATCAACTTGAGACATCTGTTGCGTCTGCTTCACGTTCTTCAAATGTCACGGTGGAACAACGTCAGCAACATGACAGCAGTAGAGTACCAAGTAGCTGCAGCAGCAACAGGCATTGTGGCAGAAGCCTAATAGGTGACCTCTGGCTATCCTTATTTACCACCTCAGCAACCCATGTAATGCAGGGCACACATACAACACACAGAGACAGGCTTAAAGGAGTTGTCTCAATACAGGCTTTCAGCCCACTTCAATGCTTCTGGCAGCAAAGGATTTTTGAATTGAGGGGCGTGCTTCTTGTCTGCCTCTTCTCCTCCCTCTTCCCCCCTCCCCTCAGTGCACAGACAGCTCTCCTCCATAACTTCTATACAGAAGGGTGAGGGCGAGGGGGTTTGCTGCCAGAGTTAACCCTGTGTGTGCCTGCCTAGGTCTGTTGCAGGCTGCTAGATCAGCTGCACTGTCAGCTTCACGGAGACAGGAATGCGCTGATCTAAGAGTGTGGAGAGGTCTGTGAAGCTGTGTATGCTAATAGCAGAGCAAGGGGGATGTAAGTGTTCCTATACCCCCTGCTTAGCATACAAATCTCCACATCTCCAGCAGCAACAAACAAATCCTGTCAGAACAGACACAGGGAAGCTGTGAAGTGAGTTACTATAATCACGATGTGTCACTAGTACAGCAGAGCATGAACCGTTCACATGCCCCCCTGATCTGTTCTATTAGTATAGTCAGAGCTCCACAGACCCATCATGATTATAGTAACACACTTCATTGCTGTCACATTTACTGACTACAGATCAGCCTCATCTCTGCTCTCCTCAATCTGTGTAGAGAGCAGGAGGAAGCAGGCACACACAGGGTTAATCCACACAGACACAGAAGCCAGAGCCCTTCCCCTCCCTCCACTACAGAAGCATACTATGTGGGAGGGGCTCTGTGCTCTGACCTGTATTCAGAAGGTGATGAGTCATCAGACCTGACAGCCAGTGAGATAAAGATCAACAGGTCTGTGGCTATAGTGATTTCAGGAGCTGATGCACTACTACTAACAGGAATAACTCAAAACCAGTAGGACATTTGTAATGATCATATATTGCAAATCTGCTTGTTTTTTTTAAAGATATTTTAATTAAAACCCAATCATTGTAGCGAGACAACCCCTTTAAGATCATGGTGCACGACTATATGCATCTCAACACCAATGTTTTTGGATATGTTCCGGACCCAATCGACTTCTGGGTATCCAAAATGGATGACTGGCCTGAGCTCGCTCGCCACGCCACAGAGGTGTTGTCCTGCCCAGCAGCCAGCGTCATATCTGAGCAGACCTTCAGCACAGCTGGAGGAGTCATTGCAGACAAACGCATCGGCTTTCCACTGATAATGTGGATCGTTTGACTTTCATCAAGATAAAATCAGGCTGGATCTCTGATGATGTTGTAGCCCCAATTGCCGAGGTCACCGATTAGTTACCGCTTCCAAAACAAATGGCCCTCTTAAAAAAAAAAAATTAAAATGATCATTTCCTACTGCAATTTTTATTCTCAGTTCCCAAAAGGTCATGTTGTTGGTTTTGTGGTGAGGAGACTGTAAAAGACACCAATTGTACACAGTTTCATGATAAAAACATATTCTATATACTCGCTTCTTCATTAAAAATTTTCGCAACGTCAATTGGTTTTGGGCTCATTGTGTTGTGAGATACAGCTATAATCAAGGTCCTTTGGAACAGAAATGTAGCTTCTAAGTGGAAATTTTTAACAGTGGCTGAGAAGTCATTTTTATTATTTTTTGGATCATGTTGCTGTGAAATACAGCTATACTACAGGTCCTATTTTAAAAAAAAATGTGGTTTCTAACAGACATTTGTTCTTCACAATTGTCAAGAGTGGCCAAAGGGTCATGTTTTGATTTTTGGGGGGCATGTTGCTGTGAAATACAGCTATACTACAGGTCCTATGATAAAAAATGTGGTTTCTAACAGACATTTGTTCTTCACAGTTGACAAGAGTGGCCAAAGGGCCATGTTTTGAATTTTATGGGGCATGGTGCTGTCAAAAACAGGAATAGGTAGGACACTGTTAATGGACACATATTGCAAAATTATTTGTTTTTGCAAGATCTTTAACATAGCAAGCAATCGCTGTAGTGAGACAACCCATTTAATACAATTTTAAAAAAAGAGAAACAAAGACGTGGTGGGATTCCATCCTATTTTAAAAATGTGTTTTCTAGAATTAAACTACTAAAAAACTGGCATGTACAAAATAGCTGATACAAATATGACTCTGAATTGTAGAAGGGAGGTACAGGAAGACTTGAACAGATGTAGGTTATTCAGAGGACATGGAGTATGGAGCACATTCGCCACCCCAAGAACAGAGAAAATTTCCTACAACACGTTTAGTAAAACAAGAAAAACAAAGCCAAGAAAAAGGGCACCTGGGTGGAAAAGGAGCGTCAACCACCAGCATTTGTAAGTGAAGCTCAATTGGTCCGCACTCAAACGGAGGGGCAAGCACTCTCGTAGAGGCAGAAATTTCTCAACCGCTACCCAGGTCTTGACTGTGTACTGAGGAAGGCTGGAGCTCTTATCTCACACTTCCGCTTCCGCACTCTGTTTCAGCACGACTGTTTTCATTGCTGCGTCATAAGGGCATTTTTGTCATGTCAATAGATGACGGACGCAAGCTTTGGCTCTCACCGCAACCACTGTAACTCCGGCCCTGCTAGCTGAACCTGTGTGATAATAGATGACGAACACCAGCCCTGGCTCTCACCGCACCCACTGTAACTCCAGCCCTGCTAGCTGAACCTGTGTGATCCACGGTTACAGCCTCACCTGCCTTGATCAGTAATTTCCTTCAACCCACTTGACAGTAGAATGCAGGATTTTCAGACAGGCCTCGTTGACTTACTGGGGACATCTGTTTCATTTGCCTCACATTCTAATGTCACGGTGGAACAATGTCACCAGTAGAATGGGAAATAGCTCAAGCAGCAGCAGTATTGGAAAACTAGTTGTTTTTAATATAGTTTTTTTTCTTATTGCGAAATTTTCTGCTGATAGCCCATAAGGGCGCCTGTGCAGGTTTTTGGGTCATGCTGCGTTAGAGGATATGGATAGTCAATGTCCATTTCACTAAAATACTGCTTCAAAGACTACTTTCTTCCGGCAATTTTTAATCTGTGGGTCATGCAGGTTTTCTGGTCATGCTGCGGTCCAGGACAGGCATAAATGTCCAGTTCAACCAAAATGGTGGTTCAAAGACTCGTTTTTCCGGCACTTTTTAATTTGTGGGTGAGACAGGTTTAAGGGTCATGCTTCGGTCCAGGACAAGCCTAGTCGATGTCCAGTTCAACTAAAATGGTGGTTCAAATTCTCCTTTTTCCGGCACTTTTTAATCTGTGGGTCATGCGGGTTTGGGGCTCATGCTGTGGCCCAGGACAGGTATAGTCAATGTCCAGTTCAACTAAAATGGTGGTTGAAAGACTCCTTTTTCCGGCACTTTTTAATCTGTGGGTAATATAGATTTAACCCCTTACAGACATTTGTCGTACTCATACGGCAATGTCGGGTAGGGGTTCCCGCAAATTGCCGTATGAGTACGGCAAGGCGATCTTGTGCGCTCACAAGCGGAGCGCGCAAGATCGCGGCATGAAACCAGCGGTCTATTACCGCTGGCAGCATGCCGCATCCCCCACGGCCGGGTTGCGTCCGGCGCGGGGGATTAACCCCCCGATGTCACGACATCGTGGTCGCGACATCGCGGCTGCGGGCTGAGCGCCAGTACTGAATCTCCTACCAGACAGCCCGGACGCTGAATGACGCTGAGTGACGTCACGATGCCCACAATGCATTGTGGGCAGCGTGACAGACAGTTGCCATGGAGACCAGCATACAGCTATAAACTGTATGCTGATCTCGTATTGATGAATAAATCTGACGATCATTATGAAATTTCCCCCCCTAGGGGAAAGTGTAAAAAAGTATGAAAAAGTAAAAAAAAAAAGTGTTAAAAAAGTAAAACAAACACAAAAAATAAAATAAAAACACGTACATCCCCCTTTTCCCCCCTTTACAAACGCCAATCGCCTAAAAAAGATCAAAAAAAATAAAGTACCCATATTTGGTATGCCGCGTGCGTAGGGGACCCACCTATAAATCTGTCATGTTAATTAACCCGTACGGTGAACGCCGTAAAAAAAAAAAAAAAAAAAAAAAGTCACAGAATAGCGATTTTTGTTCATCCCGCAGCACATAAAATGGAGTAAAAAGTAATCAAAAATCATATCAACATCAAAGTGATGCCAATTAAAAGGGTCAGTTCATCCGCAAAAAAAAAAAAGTTCATTACACAGCTCTTTATACGGAAAAATTAAAAAGTTCTGGATATTTTAAGATTGCTTTGAATAAATATTGTTTTACAAAATAAAAAACATTTTTTTTTCAAAAATTGTGCTTTCAAATAAAAAAAATACATAAATTGGGTATCACGTAATCCTTTTCACCCACAGAGTAATTTCTAACTTGTCACGGATACTGCACGGTGAACTCTATTAAAAATAAAAACACTGTAGGATTGCAGTTATTTTCTTCACCTACCTTCCAAAAAAAAAGATTAAAAGCGATCATAAAGACTTGTCCCCCCAAAAATACTACCAACAAACACGTCAACTCCTCCCGCACAAAAAAAGTCCCTATCCAGCTCCATCACCAGAACAATAAAAAAAGTTATGGCTCTCAGGGCTGCGGTGATGCAAAAAGTGTTTTTTCCCTTTTTAAATAAAAGTGTTTTTATTGTGTAAATGCAGTAAAAAATTAAAAAAATATACAAATGTGGTATCGCTGTAATCGTAGAAATGTATGAAAGTGAGGGGATTGTCTTAAAAATTAACTTTTATTAATGCTAGTTAAAATAATAGCCACAAATACTAAAACTCTCCATAGGTACAGAAAGATAAAGGTCTAATCAAAAAGGTATATAGTGTGCTATAAGACCTAAGTAGGGAAGTGCACCATAGAAGACCCTAGAACGCCCTATTGGTGCTAGTCCCTAGCCTGTCCCAAGTCAGGAAAATCGCCCCAATAAGGGCGTTCCTGTCAGGAACCTAATCTACAAGGTCCCTAGAAAACCCTATGTACAGTCCCTACATGTTTTGGAAGCCGGGGCCCTTAATGTTAAGCCGGTCTCCTCAGGGGACACAAAATTTAGGGAAACAGTGTTCAAAATACAAGAATTAGGGCAAAAGTTGAATAATGCGATAGGCAATTAGTTACAATCATATATCAACAGCAGATATTTCAGTCTTTACAATATCAATACAAGTCTTTACAATATCTTTACAATATCACTTATCAAGTTATCAGGTGATGACAATAGGAGAGTATCCAAGAAACCAAGCAGTACAGAACCTTAATAGTAGTGATTCTTAGCTGCTACCATAGACCTAGAAGAAAGTACCTTACCTCCCTGATGGTGATCAGTGAATGGTATAGGGTACAGTGAGGGAACGTGAGGTGGTCCGTTCTGCATAGAAAGTAAATCAAGGAAAACTAAAGTTATATCACTGAGAACACATGCAGAGCGTGGCACTAAACGTGCTGTTACTCACCACCTGAAGCAATTCCCGTCACGTCTCTCGAGCCCGAATGCGGGACTCACAGCATCGGCTGTACCGCAGAGAGAGAGAGACGCCCGGGACCCGTAAAGTCTGGTTTTTAAGCGCGCTCGTTCGCGCCAACCCTACGTCATCAGGGCGGGCCTCGGGCTCAAAGAGTAAAACAGAGGAGCGTCCTTAGTAACCGCGCATGCGCGGTACATAGATACCCGCGCTATGATGTAGGAAGGCTGCTCTGTTTAAAAACGCAGGAGAAATCCTTACACCTACGAATTAAGTTGCAAACGGCATTTAAATGGCAACAAGGTATACATTTTAACCTAGTTTTTCCCAAATTCAAACGGCTTAGACTAATATATGAAGAATGTTAATAGATAATGATTCACTACAAATGTAGGTCGGTGCAAGATGTAACAATGGCTCCCGTTTAGATGTATGAGCTAAAGTCAAGAATCTCATTAAGTCCCAGAGGCACTTTAGTTTTCAAAGTAAAAGTCCAAAAACTGTTCTTCCACTGATGAATTTATCAAGGAGGCGGTGGCACTCCGCCAGCGTTTCTTGAATAAAGGGTACCCTGACTTTGTATTAAGAAAGGCCTATAGACACGCATTGTCACAAGATAGATAGGCATCTTCTAATCCCAAAGGTAAAAAACTTCGGATAGGTTTGAACCAAAGTTCGAATTGTGGGTACATATGACTAGCGGCAAATTCAAGTCAGGGATTCCTCAGACGCCTTTGGCACGTATTAAAATGGATACTGATTTGCTATTGAAAACTATCTTCAATTTCATTAACGCGAGGACGCATATTACAAGATTTTCTAGTAGAAAGCCACTATAGATCACCCTCAAAAGAATGCTGCTTCGGAGACAAAATGGCATGATTCACCTGTTGGCAATTGGTAATTTTTGTAAATACATCGGAAAAGGCATTGGAATTCCAGGGGACTTACTGGAATTAGAAAATTCCAACGTTAAGGACATTTCATTCAATTGTCGTTCTACATCACGTGGTATACCTTTCATATGTGATCTATGTGGAATGGCTCTATGTCGTTTAAAACGGGGTCAAGTGAAATGCGTAGAAGTGGGGAGGGAACTTGGGTGACGTTCGATCACAGACGTGAAAATCTGTCTCAAGGACACGTCCACTCTAGCAGGGAGGAGATCACTCTTGTCTTAGTGGATTGGGGTATGATTGTGTCATACTAAACGAATTAGTTTAGACGTGGAACGACAGAAACTAAGTCCTCCTCCAAAAGGAGTTGTTTTTGGACTTTTAATTTGAAAAATTAAAGTGCCTATGGGACTTAATGAGATATTGACTTTAGCTCGTACATCTAAACGGGGAGACCATTGTTACATCTTGCACATCGACTAATTTGTAGTGAAATCATTTATCTAATAACATTCTTTTCATTATTAGTCTAAGCCGTTTGAATTTGGGGAAACTAGGTTAAAATGTATACCTTGTTGCCCATTTTAAATGCCGTTTGCAACTTAATACGTAGGTCCGTTAAGTGGAGTTATCTATGATTTTTTAAAACAATGAGGCCACGCCTTCCAACCATTCCAGAGCTCCCCCCCCCCCCCCCCACCCCCCGGGTATCTATGTACGCGACATGAGACGGTTACTAAGGACGCTCCTTCTGTTTTACTCTTTGAGCCCGAGGCCCGTCCAGATGACGTAGGGTTCCGGGCTGTCTCTCTCTCTCTGCGGTACAGCGATTGCTGTGAGTCCGACGATTCCGGGCTCGAGAGACGTGACGGGGGGAATTGCTTCAGGTGGTGAGTAACAGCACTTTAGTGCCACGCTCTGCATGTGTTCTCAGTGAATAACTTTTTTTTTAGTTTTCTGATTTACTTTTCTATGCTGAACGGACCACCTCACGGTCCCTCATCTGTACCCTTATACATTCACTGATCAACATTCAGGGAGGTAAGGTACTTCTTCTAGGTCTATGTTTGCAGCTAAGTACACTACTATTAAGGTTCTGACTGCCTTGGTTCTTCTTGGATACTTCTCATATTGGTAATAACCTGCGGGGAGTATTTTTGATAAGTGATATTGTAAAGGACATGAAATTATCTGCTGTTGATATCTGATGGTAAACTAATTGCCTATGCATTATTCAACTTTTGCCCTAGTCTTGTATTAGAGTGAAGAAACACTGTTTCCATAAAATTTTGTGTCCCTGAGGAGGACCGGATTAAAACATTATAGGGACCGGTAGAAACATGTAGGGACTGTTACTATAGGGTTTTCTAGGGGACATTGTAGATTGTTTCCTGACAGGAACGCCCTTATTGGGGCGATTTTCTGACTTGGGATAGGCTAGGGACTAGCACCATCGGGCGTTTCTAGGGTCTTTCTATGGTGCACTTCCCCTATTAGGTCTTATAGCACATGATATACCTTTTTGGATTAGAACCTTTATCTTTTCTGTACCTATGGAGATTTTTAGTATTTGTGGCTATTTTTTTAATTTAGCTTAAATTTTAAAAAATTTTAATTTTTAAGACACCCCCCCTTTTTACTTTGTAATTCGTCGGGGGGGGTTCGAATAGTGCATTTTTTGTCCAGGACTGGACATTTAGGAGTTTTTTATCGCTGTAATTTCGTATAAACCCTGTGAGAAAAAATAGCATGCTTTTTCCCCCAAAAGTGACCGCTGAAAAAAATAAAAAAAAAAAACACTACCGGTTTGTGTTTTTTGTAAAAAATGTTTCCCAAAAAAACCCTTTTAAAAAGTGATCAAAGATCTATGCCCCCTTTAAGGTATAAAAAAAACATCAATTCTTGAAAAAAACAAGCCCACAAGGCTCCATATGAAAAAAAATTAAAAAAGTATGGCTGTCAGAAAGAAATTAAAAAAAAAACTTTTTATAAAACTGTTCTATTGTGTAAAATTAATAAAACAAAAAAAAACTATATAAAATTTATATCATTGAAATTTCCCGCCCCATAGTAAAGTTATCCGTATTTACCCTTTGGGTGAATACTGTAAAAAATGAACCCCAAAAAAACAATGGGGAACTGCTTTTCCCCCACCCCCTTTTTCCATGGCCTAATGCAAAAAAAAAATTGGAAAACACCTTGCGCCCAAATGCAAAATACCCCCTTAGGTGGACCCCTGAGGGGGTTGAACCCAAAATGGGAGCAATTCTGAAGGTTTACCTTTTTAGTACTTTGGGGGGTTTGGAATGCGACTGGCCCCCCCCAATATCTGTGCGGAAAAGCCAAATAGACCCCCGTTTCCCCTCCCATGCGCCCAAAAAAAGAAGTTTACCCCATGTAGGGTATTGCCCAACTTCGAAGAATTGAGTAACACAATTTTGGGCTTTTTTTCCAAAATTCTTGTAAAAAAGAAATTTTTCAGCTAAATTGCAGTTATTTGGAAAAAAAAAATTTTTTTTTTTTTTATTTTGAGCCGAAAGTAAAAAAAATTTGTGAAAAGCCTGTGGGGTAGTATACTCACTACACCTGGATACATTCGTAGGGGTGTGTTTCCATATGGTTTTTTTTTTTTGGGGTATTTATTAAGTTTTGGAACCTTAGGGGGTCCGCAAACTGAAATGGCCCCTAAAATAATCTAATGAAAATGAGACCCAAATTTCCCGTAGGTGCTCCTCTATTTGGGGCTTGTGGTTTGGCCCAAAAATGCATAGGGCCCCATTGGGATATCTTGAAAACGGAGAATATGGGGAATCAATATTAAATTTGCATTTCCCTGATCACATTTACCGTATTCTTTTCAATAATGTTAAACTTGAAAAAACTGCAAAAAAAGTGAAATTTTGAAATTTCACTTCCACTTTGCTTTATTCCCGTGAAACACCTAAGGGTTAAAAACTTCTAAATGCAGTTTTAATACTTTAAGGGGGGGGTTGTTTTTGATGAGGTCACTTATGGGGGTATCTAAATCAGGCAATCAAAGTCAGTTAGAATGGATGGTCCCTAAAAAATGTTATTGCAAATTTTCTTGAAATTTGAAAAATATATAAAAATTTTTAAGCCCCCTAATGTCGTAAAAAAAAAAAAAAATACATTTAAAAAAATGATGCCAACGTACAGTATACATATAGTTGATGCTAGTTTTAAACTATTTTGAGCGGAATAACAATCTGTCTTAAACGCAGAAATTTTTGATGTTTGAAAATGGTACGTTTTTCAAAATTTTTCACGTAATTTGATATTTTTCAACAATAAACAATCATTTTTTGGACCAAAATTTCTTACTATCTTAAAGCACATGTGTCACGGAGAAAAACAATCTCTGAATCACATGGATAGGTTAAAGTGTCAAAAAGTTATTCTCACATAAAGTGACACATGACAGATTTCAAAAATGGGGCTCTGTCAGAGAGGCCAAAACTGGCTCCGGCGGTAAGGGGTTAAGGGTCATGCTGCGTTCCAGGACAGGTATAGTCAATGTCCAGTTCAACTAAAATGGTGATTGAAAGAATCCTTTTTCCGGCACTTTTTAATCTGTCGGTCAGGCAGGTTTGAGGGTCATGCTGCATTCCAGGACAGGGATAGTCAATGTCCAGTTCAAGTCAAATGATGGTTCAAATAATACTGCCTTCTGGCGCTTTTTAATATGTGGGTCATGCAGGTTTAAGGGTCATGCTGTGGTACAAGACAGGGATAGTAAATAGTCTGTCAGTTTTTTTCTGTGACTCTTGTTGCCTAATTGTCTTGCCTAAGATGTAGCACATATCCAGTTTACTGTTGTGGATGTTAATTCCAGCTTCTCCACCCCTGTTTGGGTGTAAGAATGAAGATGTTGTTCCTCTCCCATAGACTTTAATGGTCATTGGCGATAATCTGTTATCGACTATCAGATATCGGCATGATAATTGACGATATCGACTATCGACTCGATAACGATAGTTGACACAATCGCTCATCACTACCTGTGAGATATCCTGACCTAACTGTATTAGTATATACTTGTATTCCCTGTGACATAACAATTCTGATGCATCTTCTCTTACAACTCCTATAACTGTATTATTCTTTGTAGAAATATAATACTGAAGCAGTCATTTGGGTATTACTTTTCCAGTTTTCAAAGAAGTGTGTCCCTGCACACACTGACTAACACCTACTTGATGGAGTGGCAATTAATTTCTAGCAGGAACATCATAGGAAGCACAGAAGATAAAGATCTAAGGAAATATGCCCCAGAATTGTTAATTAATGGGGAACACCTCAAACATAGGTCTTCTTTAAAAGTATTACATGCAATTCAGAGGGGTTTTTTATATATTTTGTTCTGTTCCTATGTAAATTTAATTTCCCAATGTCATTAATTACAATATATAGCCTTTTAGAAAGATCCATCAGTCAAATACAAAGTAAACAGTGACTTTTCCTTACCCCTGGAAATTTTAAATAGAATACGATGGGGGTGTCTTATTTTCCACTTCTCGTTACTCTCTTAATGGAGGTTTTGTTAGAAATAGTTAAAACAAACCATAACATCTCAAGACAAGTATGTTCCGAAAAACACACAAATCAGGAGCATATTCTGATGATATTCTCCTAATCTTATTAAGCCTTCAAAGATTTGTCATAGCCTCATTAGATGAACTTTACACATATGGCAAAATATAAATTTTTTAAATTAACATATCAAAAATGCTTATTACAAACATATCACATTACATCTGGTCTAAGATAACAAACTTTTATTCTCTTCATGGCAAAATAGTTACTTAGTGTACCTTGGAGTTAAATTATGTTCAGATCATACTGATCTATTTAATCCTAATTACCTTTCTCTTTTAAGTGAAATTTAAAAGGATTTAAAAGATTGGTAACTTGTACTTTTATCATGGTTTCGAAAATGTAATTTAATTAAAATGATTATACTTCCCAAGATTTATAATTATTATAAACACTCCCTATAGAGTTCCTATATACTTTATTTTCCAATCTCAAAAAAACTGATTAATCAACTTACTTTGATTAATCAAAGTAATGGACAATGAATTAAGCTTTTCACATTGATTAGGAACCAACAAAATTGAGGTATCGACTTACCTAATTTCAATAAATACAGCACAGAAGGACTTCTTATTGGATAAACTAAATTAAATATATATGCAATAAAACAAAAACGTTGTTATGAAATAGAAAAGGAAACAAACATAATCCCTCATATATTTTTAAACACAAAATTTAACCCCTTTTTTGGCCTCTCTGACAGAGCCCCATTTTTTAAATCTGGCATGTGTCACTTTATGTGAGAATAACTTTTTGACACTTTAACCTATCCATGTGATTCAAAGACTGTTTTCTCGTGACAAATTGTGCTTTACGATAGTAAGAAATTTTGGTCCAAAAATTCCTTGTTTATTTGTGAAAAATATCAAATTATCATGAAAAATTTGAAAAATTTACCATTTTGAAACTTCAAAAATTTCTGCATGTAAGACAGATAGTTATTCCACCCAAATAGCTCATAACTAGCATCTACCATATGACTACTGTAGGTTAACATCATTTTTTTAAATGTCTTTTTTTACGACATTAGGGGGCTTAGAAATTTAGTTGTAATTTTCAAATTTTCAAGAAAATTGGTGATAAACATTTTTTTTATGGACCATTCCAGTTCTAACATGACTTTGATTGACCTGTATGGTAGATACACTCATAAATGACTTCATTTTAGAAACCACACCCCTTAAAGTATTCAAAACAACATTTAGGAAGTTTATTAACCCATTATGTGTTTCACAGGAATTAAAGCAAAGTGGAGGTGAAATTTAAAAATTTCACTTTTTTGCAGATTTTCAATTTTTTATCCATTATTCATGAGAACACGGTAAATGTGATCAGGAAAATGCAACTTAATATTGATTCCCCAGATTCTGCCATTTTCAGAGATATCCGATATGTGGCCCTAGTGCGCTATTTGGCTCAACCACAAGCCCCAGAATAGGAGGAGCACCTACTGAACTCTGGGGTCTCATTTTCTTTACGATTTTATTTAGGTACCATTTCAAGTTTGCGAACACCGTAAGGTGCTAAAACTTAGTAAACACCCCTAAAAAGAACCTATATTGGAAACTACACCCCTTAAGGAATATATCCAGATGTGTAGTGAGTATATCGAAACCCACAGGTGTTTCACAATTTTTTTTAGCGTTAGGCTGGGAAAATGAAAATTATTTTTTTCCAACAATCTGCAATTTTAGCTGAAAATGTTGAATTTTTACAAGGAATCCTGGAAAAAAAACACTCCAAATTTTGTTATGCAATTTCTTCCATGTTTGACAATACCATACATGTGGGTGTAAACTGCTGTTTGGGTGCGTGGCAGGATATTTACGGGAGGGAGTGTTCTTTGGCTTTTAGAGCGCAGATTTTGGTGGGGCCATATCACATTTGCAAAGCCTCCAAAGAACCATAAGTGGTGAAACCTTCCAGAAGTCACCCCATTTTGGATTCAACACCCCTCAGGGATCTTAACTAGGGGTGTACTGGTGTTCCATAGTTTTTTTTTTTAGTATTGGGCTATGAAAATGGGGTGAAAAAAAACAGTTCCACCATTGTTTTTTGGGCCGTACAGGATAAATGACGGGATAAATTTACTAAAGGGGTCAGTAAAATTGCAATGATATACATTTTACATAGTTTTTTATGTTTTATTACTTTTACACAATAGAAATCAGTCTATAAAAAATTGCGTTTTTATGTTTTCCTATTCTGACAGCCATTACTTTTTCATTATTCTGTACATGGAGCGGATTATGGGCTTGTTTATTGCAGGATGAGTTGATGTTTTTATTAGTACCATTATAGGGGGCATATAACACTTTGATCACTTTTTATTAAGGTTTTTGTGAGGCATTTTGAACAAAATACAGCATTCCTGGTAGAGTTTTTGATTTTTAGTTTTTACAGCGGTCACCCTGAAGTATAAATGAGATGCAAGCTTTACTCAGCAGGTCAATATGATTACAGTGATACCAAATTTGTATATTTTTTATGTTTAACTGCTTTTACACAATAAAAGCACTTTTATTAAAAAAAGGAAAACACGTTTTTGCATCACCATATTCAGAGCCATAACTTTTTTATTTTTCTGTGTATGGAGCTGTGTAGGGGCTTGTTTTTTGTGGGATAAGTTGACATTTTTATTGGTATCATTTTATGAGAACAAGACTTTTTGATCAGTTTAAAATCTGTGTTTTTGAAGGCAGGGTGATGAAAATTAGAGATGGGCGAATTAATTCTAACGAAGTGGAATTCATTTAGAAATTCAGGAAAACTTCGGTTCTGAACGAAGTCGAAGTTTGGGGGACTTCGGGTGAACGAAGTGTGCTTTTGATTGATAAAATGGCTGCAAGCACATGGCGTCCCATGGGGAAAAGCACTCTGGGAGGAAGAAGGGCATAGCTGCTTTGACATGTGCAGAGATGAAGCCAATCAGAGACCGGCGGGTTCTGTGACGTCACCGCACTATATAAGTCCGGGCGCGACGCTGGGAGCTCACATCCTCCCCATGTACTGACTAGGGGAAGGTGCTCCCGCGGCTGCTTGTAATAGCTCTTACTGAAGAACTGATTTTTATACAGCGATTTTTGTGGGGTGTTCAGCTTGTCTCAGGTGACTGCTTTTTCTTAATGTACTTTTTCGTTTTTTTGGGGGTATTGGATCTGAAATCCAGTGTGCGTCACTGCAGCTGCATATACATTTTAATGCTATCTGCTCACAGCACATTGAATATCCAAGGGGGATCTAAGCCAGTTCTGTTGTATTCTTTTAAAAGAAACAGCGTTTTTACAATACAAATACCACTTCATTTTTGGTGCTCAATTCTTTTGCGCAATTTACATTCCAGGGGTTAATTTAAAGCGTGTTTTTTCTTTTAGCTTAATTCACAAGCGAAAGTTATTTACAATTTTTTTCTTGTTGTGCAGCGTAAAAAATACGCCATTGTAACACGCTACAAAGCTAGTAGTTTGTGGCTGCTCAATTCTTTTGCACAATTTACATACAGGGATTAATAAAACATTGTTTTTCCTGCTATGTTGAATCCAAGAAACCGTCTTTTTCACCGCCAAAAAATAAAATTTTCCTGTAGCATTATTCACAAACGAAGATTAATTACAATTTTTTTCTCTTGTTGTGTAGCGTCAAAAAAAAGCCATTGTAACACGCTACAAAGCTACTAGTTTGTGGCTGTCAATTCTTTTGCACAATTTACATCCAGGGGGTTAATTTAAGCGTTGTTTTTTGCTGTGGTGACTCCAAGAAACCGTCTTTTCCCCGCCAAAAAAAAAATTTTCCTTTTAGCATTAATTCACAAGCGAGGTTAATTAAAAATTTTTTCTTTTTTGGGTGTAGCGTCAAATATACCCCATTGTAACCGCTACAAAGCTAGTAGTTTGTGGTGCTCAATTCTTTTGCGCAATTTACTCCAGGGGTTAATTAAGCGTTGTTTTTCTGCTGTGGTGCCAAAAAATAAACCGTCTTTTTCACCGCCAAAAAATACAATTTTCCTGTAGCATAATTCACAGCGAAGGTTAATAACAATTTTTTCTCTTGTTGTGTAGCGTAAAAAATACGCCATTGTAGCACACTACAAAGCTAGTAGTTTGTGGCTGCTCATTCTTTTGTGCAATTTACATCCAGGGGTTAATTAAGCGTTCTTTTTCTGCTGTGGGTACTCCAAGAAACCGTCTTTTTCACCGCCAAAAAATACAATTTTCCTGTAGCATAATTCACAAGCGAAGGTTAATTAAAAAATTTTTTCTTGTTGTGTAGAGTAAAAAATACGCCATTGTAACACGCTACAAAGCTAGTAGTTTCTGGCTGCTCAATACTTTTGCGCAATTTACATCCAGGGGTTAATTAAGCGTTGTTTTTCTGCTGTGGTGACAAAAATAAACCGTCTTTTTCACCGCCAAAAAATACAATTTTCCTGTAGCATAATTCACAAGCGAAGGTTAATTACAATTTTTTCTCTTGTTGTGTAGCGTAAAAAATACGCCATTGTAACACGCTACAAAGCTAGTAGTTTGTGGCTGCTCAAATCTTTTTCGCAATTTACATCCAGGGGTTAATTAAGCGTTGTATTTCTGCTTTGGTGACTCCAAGAAACCGTCTTTTTCACTGCCAAAAATAAAATTTTCCTGTAGCATAATTACAAGCGAAGGGAAATTACAATTTTTTCTCTTGTTGTGTAGCGTAAAAAACACGCCCATTGTAACACGCTACAAAGCTCGTAGTTTGTGGTGCTCAATTGTTTGGCGCAGTTTAATCCAGGGTTAATTAAGCGTTGTTTTTTGCTGTGGGGGACAAAAATAACCGTTTTCACCGCCAAAAATACATTTTTCCTGTAGCTAATTCACAAGCGAAGGTTAATTAAAAAAAATTTTCTTGTTGTGTAGCGTAAAAATACCCCATTTAACACGCTACAAAGCTAGTAGTTTCTGGCTGCTCAATACTTTTGCGAAATTTTACATCCAGGGGTTAATTAAGCATTGTTTTTCTGCTGTGGTGACAAAATAAACCGTCTTTTTCACCACCAAAAAATACAATTTTCCTGTAGCATAATTCACAAGGGGAAGGTTAATTACAATTTTTTCTTTGTTGTGTAGCGTAAAAATACGCCATTGTAAACGCTACAAGCTAGTAGTTTGTGGCTGCTCAAATCTTTTTCGCAATTTACTCCAGGGGTTAATTAAGCGTTGTATTTCTGTTTGGTGACTCAAGAAACCGTCTTTTTCACTGCCAAAAAAATACAATTTTCCTGTAAGCATAATTCACAAGCAAAGGGGGTAATTACAATTTTTTTTCTTGTTGTGTAGCGTAAAAAACACGCCATTGTAACACGCTACAAAGCTCGTGTTTTTGGTTGCTCAATTCTTTTGCGCAAATTTACATCCAGGGGTTAATTAAGCGTTGCTCTGCAGTTGTACTCAGTAAAGAAACTTTGTTTTTCACCGCACAGAGAAATTCTGTAGCATATTATATCCGAAGGTTAATTAAGCCTGTTTGTGCTTTTATATTCAGTAAATGCACAGAGTTTTTAAACGGCACATACAAGTCAATTTTTCCCGCCCATTAGTGGAGCGCAATTTTTATTCCAAGGGTTACCCAAGCTTCTTAGTGGGTTTATTTGGAGTCAAATACAGGGTGTGTATTTACAATATACAGAATCTTCATCAAACAGTGTCTGTACATTTTTGAAACAAAAAGTATGTCAGACGAGAGGTGGCAGGCTCTTCACCTGCAAGTGGCAGTGGCACAAACATTCTGGAGCGGCCCAGGTCGCAGCACAGCAAGGGGACGTGCAGCAGGGGTCACTCAGTGAGGCCACAACTGCCGCTGTCATCTAAACGGCGTGTGTTGTTCAGCAACCCAAGGGTTCTTGATTGGTTGGGCTAGGTCATCCCCCCTTCCTCCCAAATGACATTGACAACCCCAGCCAAGAGTCGGTGGGAACGTCAGACACAACCTTAGTTGGCATGGCCGGGACGGGGGGGCAGCGGCTCTCACTGTCCTCAAAACCCCCCTCAGTCCGATCCGGTTCCCGCAGCCAGAGATCTAAAATGTGGTCTGGGCTCAGCGCCCCGATATAGCGAGGCTGAACAATTTGTGGAGGGCGTCAGCGTACTTGGCAGCGAAGAAATGGGGCCAATATCCCCCGCTTCTTGCAGTAGACGGCAAAGTATAGATGTGGAGAGTGGCATGGGAGGTCATGTTGTGAGGGGTCAGCCTTGCATACCAAGACCCGGTGATGAGGACAGCAGTGACGATTGGAACCAAATAGTGATGATGTAGCGCCCGCACTTGGGAGCCGGGTGAGCCAAGGGCTTCATCATCGTCAGGGAGAGGGCTCAGCTTGCGGTCAGGCAGCGGCACAGCCAGCAAGTGGGTTGTGTGGCGAGAGTCAGCAGGGTAGCAGCAGTGGGGAGGTCGGGAGCCAAGCGGCCACGGGGTAAAAAACCCGCTTTGCAGGTCCAAGACAGTAGTGGCACAGGGGCTTAGTGAGGCAGCGGCGGTAGTAGTCACTCAATGCGGAGCGATGGCGGTAAAATCCGATACTCGGTGGTGTGGCAGTTCTTTGCTAAGGGCACCCGGGGGAGCCGAATATGGGTTTATGTAGAGTCTGTGGGCAGAAAGTGAAGCGTGGCCAAGGAGCTAATGTTGGCACCATGGCCCTGTGTCAACACATGCAGCGTCACCATCTGGTGGCCTGGAAGAAACGTGTCTCAGATGTGGTGGTCCATCCTGCCACCACAGCAACAGCAGCAGCAGCGCCCAGTGGCACGCATGCCATTGCAGCCCGTAAAAGGGTCCACCACCTCTGCAGAAAGGAGCTGTTTCTCTTTGACATCATTTTCCCCGGTCCAGATGCTCCTGCTCCCCGTACATGGCACCAGCAGGGCGTTCAGCTAGGCGATTCCAAAGAGGGCAACAGTATGCGTCCAACCCTCCTAAGGTGCAGCAGCTGACCGTGCTCCTGTCCAAGTTGTTGGTACTGCAGTCCCCCCCTTTCCCAAAAGGTGGATCAGAGAAATATGGCTTGTGCCGAGCCGGGGTTGAGTGTTCCAGCCGTAATTTCTTTTCCCAAAAAGCAGTACCGCACTTCATAAGTAGAACAGAAGGTGGGGCCATCCTTGAGCTTATCGGTTTGTTCCAAAGGGGCACAGCAGGCGGAGTTTGGGCTTAATACGGTCAGGGCAGTACTGTCCCTTTTCG
>JAODAL010036725.1:0-41302 GCA_025379985.1 Phyllomedusa bahiana | reverse complement strand
AATTTTTGGGGGCATTTTGCTTTAAAATGCAGCTATACAAAGGTCTATTAAAAAAAAAAATTTTGTTTTCTAACAGACTTTGTCCTCACAATTTGTAAGGTGGTAAAGGGTGTGGTGCTGTCAGAAACAGGAATAGGTAGGACACTTTTAAGGGGGCAATATTGCAAAATGATTTTTTTTGCAAGATCTTTAAAAGGAGCTTAAATCCTGTATTGAGAAACCCCATTTAATACATTAAAAAAAAGAAAAAAGACATGGTAGGTTTCCATCCTATTTTAAAAAATGTTTTTTCTAGAATAAAATACAAAAAATTTGCATGTACAAAAAATGCTGAAAAAAAATTCTCTGAATTGTAAAGGGAGGTACAGGGAGCTTAAAGATGTAGGTTTTTTTTCAGAGGACATGGAGTATGGAGCCGGACAGAGAAAAAAGAACAAAAAGGAAAAATTCCTCCAGCACATTGAGAAAAATGAAAAAAGAATGCCAAGAAAAAGGGGCACCTGGGGGGAAAACAGGAGCTTTAAACCACCGTATTTCCCAAAGTGAAGTTCTTTTGGTCTGCACTATACGGAGGGGAAAAGCGCTACCCAGGACAGGGACGTTTGTCCAGTAAAACTAAAAGGGGTTTTGAAAGCCCCTTTTTCCGGATTTTTAAAGTGGGGGCTGCGGGTTTGGGGTCATGCTGTGGCCCCAGGAGGGGGATAGTCAAGTCAGTGAAAACTAAAAGGTGGTTAAAAAGATCCTTTTTGGCACTTTTTAAATGGGGGGTTCATATTTGGGGCTCATGTGCTTTCCCGGACAGGATATTAAATGCCCAGTGAAAAAAAAATGGTGTTTGAAAGACTCATTTTTCCGGCACTTTTTAATCTGGGGTCATGCAGGTTTGGGGCTCATGCTGTGGCCCAGGACAGGGATAATCAATGTCCAGTGAAACTAAAATGGGGGTTTAAAGACTCCTTTTTACGGCATTTTTTAAATGTGGGTGTCATGCGATTTGGGTCATGCTGCGTTCCAGGCAGGGGGTATTCATGCCAGTCAAGTTTTAAAAAGATGGTTCAAATCTACGCCTTCTGGCCTTTTTAATTTGGGGTGATGAGGTTTAAGGGTCATGCGTGGTACAAGCAGGGATAGTGAAAGGTCTGTGATTTTTTTTTCTGTGGCTTTTATAAACCTAAGTGTGTTGCCTAGATGTAGCACGTATTTTGATGTTTTGGTTTTAAATTTCCCGCTTCTCCGCCCCGTTTGGGTGGATGAAGAGGTGTTGTTGCTCTCCATAGACTTTAATGGTATCGATATAAATTCATCGACCATGGGGCTATCTTGTCGATGATGGTCGACTATCGACCATCGACCGATGTCGATGGCCAACGTAATCGCTCAACACTAGTCTCCATCAATAAATTGTAGGAATCATTGTCGAAACGCATGGATGCAGTCCTTCAAGCTTATGGAAGTCACACAAAATATTAAACATGGCTCTAATAGCACCACAACTTCATTCACCAATGTTATAAAACATATCTTTGTATTTGTAGTGAATTATTTGTTTGATTTTTCACATTACTTTCTGTAGGCCACATAACTTTTGTCTTGCCAAAATTTGGCCTTTCTGTGTTCCTTAAGTGATAAATATTTTAGCAGTGAAGCAAATTTATTTTCGTTAACAAAACCTTATTTGGGAGGGTTTCAGCTTTCATATGAATCATTCCTTAAACCAATGGATAAATTTTAAGTCAGGTTATAAGCTTTGGTTTCCACAGCATGGATAAGCGACAGAACTTCTGTCAGGGACTGTAATCCCCTGGTAGGTAGGTAGGTAGGTAGGTATATAAGTCCTATTAGTAGGTAGCTGGGTATATAGGTGTTCTTGATAGACAACTTCATTATGTAGACAGACATATTTGGCCCCCGGTAGGTAGCTTATAAAGTCCCTACAGTAGGGAGGTAGGTATAAAGGTCCCCTCTGTAGATAAGAATATAACACCTCTCCCCACAAAAAAAGTAGGCAGGTAGGTATATAGGCGAGCACAGTAAGTAGATAGATATTTAGGTCCCCCAGTAGGTAAGTATGTATATAGCCACTTTCAGTAGCAAGGGAGATACATAGAGCCCCCAATTAAGTAAGTGAAAAGGTCAACCCATTAGGTAGGAAGGTATATAGGTTCCATAGTAGCTTGCTAGGTGTATAGGATGGTAAGTGTGTAAGTGCCTGCAGTAGGTTGGTAGGTATATAAGTACCCAAGTAGGTTGGAAGGTATATAGGTCCTCCTAGTAAGTTGGTAGGTATATAGATCCCCTACTAGGTTAGTAAGTATATAGCTCCCCTAAGAAAGTTGGTACATAGGGCCCCCAGTAGGTTGGTTTATAGATCCCCCTTGTAGGTAGGTTTATAGGACCCCCTGTAAGTTGGTATATAGGTACAATTGGAAGGTTGATATATAGATCCCCCCAAAAGATTGGTGTATAGGTCCCCCTCGTAGGTTGGTATAAAGATGCCCCAGTAGGTTGGTCCCCTGATGACAAAAATAATAATAATACTCAGCTTTCCTCGTTCCCCTGATGAAGAACCCACTCCTCTATGTATTCCGGCACAGGTGAGGTGACATATTGTCTCTTATCTTCTGTGAGGGTAAAACCCCACTTTGTCATTATGTCTGTCTGAAAGTGACAGGTGAAACATGAGGCAAGGAGTTTGGTAATTAAAAGTTCTGGCTACGTGAGTGATCATTCCCTTATTTTAGGAGTGCAATGATATGGTCTCCTAGCAAGTCCATTGGAAGAAAAGAAGTCTGAGAGGCCAAGTCCATGACTGCAGGGAGCTTTACCAGCAGGGATTTCTTTCCTGACAAAAGAGAAGGCACACAATAGAATAACCTAACATATTAAATACATAAAAACAACCAGCAACAGTTTCCTTTTATGGGTGGAATTTTGTCACAGTTGTTATTAAACCCTAAAGCCCTGCAACTATGGTGCAAGAACATTTTTTTTTTCACATTTCACCCCAGAATTTTTATTTGCGGTTTCCCAGTACATTACATGCTATGGTCAATGGCAGCATTAAAAAGTATGTTATTCCAGAAAAAAAAACTCATATGTCTATGTAGATGGAGAAATAAAAACTTTGTGGTTCTTGTATGGTGGAGAAGAAAAAAAAGAAGAGACAAAAAATCATGACCATCTGTTAAAGAAGGGGTTAAAAGAATATGAAACTTTATTAATGTGGGGCGTCTACATACATAAAAATGAAATAGGATTTACATGTAGAAAAGTTAAAGAAAAACAAAGATTTAAAACAGAAGAAAATAAGGTTGAACTGGTTGAAGGAAAGTGTGGAAAGAAGTGAAGGGTGGATGAGTAGAGAAAGTATGATATGGTCAAGGTGATAATTCTGAAACTTTTGTCTGTGTTGTTTAAATAAAACATACAAATTTTAAATGTGACATGATGGATTATCATGCTGGAAAACATAAAAGTGGTCTGGTAATAGTGCATACAATTTTCACTACATCACACTCCATAGCATGAGCTTTGTGGTTTATTTATAAGTGTCTCAACCTGGTCATTCCTGTAGCAGGCAGTGAAACAGCGTACAGAAACAACCACCAAAGATGCATTAAAATGGTCTTCTAGAAGGATGACCTTTTAAAGTAAATGGTCAGTATACATAGGATATGAGGTAACTGATGTAGATCTGGTCCAGATCTTTTGAAGAGGTTTCACTGTTCTTTCAGAATTTCTGACTCATTACAGAGGCTACTAGCTTCTACCTTATGAAACTCACCACTAGGTGGAGGCAGAGCACTGTCCTATTAGTTCTGAAAATATTTCAAATAATGAAACCACTTATCTGTATTTGGTTAGAACTTACATATAATGCAACATTTAAAGTCAAACGTGTTGACCCCAGCTTCCTCTATACAATTAGAATTCTCTTCAGCAAAACTTTGAAATGAGATTCTCAAATTTAGCAAGCATAAGAAAAATAATGTATATGTCTATATGTGAAACTCTCTAAAAATGTTATACAACAATAGAATACTAAACATATTAATAGTTCGCTTTTACTTTCTGGTTATGTTGCTCAGTTCTGTAGCATCTGCAAATGAAGCCAAGAGGAGCCTCCACTGTTAAATTATAGATGAATTCCTGGATATCTCTTGAGAATAGACACATACAATCTTTTACAATAAAAACATATGCATTGACCTAAAAGTGGCAATCATAAGAGTAAATGAATGCCATTTTACCCAGGTGCAGCATAAGAAGGCAGTATCCTGAACTTATAGATTGGTACTGCAATTCACTGGCTGTGATTTTCTCCCTTATACCTGTAAGAGCAAATGCATCAGATGCTTATATACACAGACACAATTAGAGAATTCACCTGAAGGGTACTAGTTACTAGAACTGACCACTTCTACAATTTGACTCAACACTGGTTGCATATAAATCAAGTGTTTATTAAAGGGGTTGTCTCGCTACAAAGATCATATTTGTAATGATGGGGACTATAAAAATAAGCATCATTTAGTATAGCAGCTATTAACTAATCTGTAAGTGTCTAGAGCTAGTTCAGCAGCCTAAGGTCGGGTCATGCCCCTTTTGCTGTGATTTCCTGCCTAATATTTAGTTCAACCCTGGTCGGGACATGCCCCCTGTGTGGTACACAACCCTTGTACTGTGATTGACTGTCTGCACTCTCTGTGGTCACTCCCCTCTGAGCTGTGTAAAACTGAACCTGGCTTCCTGAGCTTTCTGTGCTAGCTGCTGTCTGTGTGGGTGTTCTCATTGTCTGCCATTCACTCCCTTCTGAACTGTGTAATAAACGCTGCCTGAGCTCTCTATTCTCCTCTCACAGTGATAGTGCTATATGGAGAATCTGGGCCATTAATCTTTATCAGCCAGAAATAACACCCCATATAACACAGCCTTATACACCGTCTTTACGTTCGGGCAGGAGGTAGAACAGTTTGCATTTCTCACATTTGTTTCATCAGTATAAATATTCACACCAATACAGGCGTTTTGGTTACAAGGATTGCTTGAGGAGGAAGGTGGCAGCATTGCAGACATGAGATATGACCATTGTAGGAGGTCTGCAGAACCATGACATCCTCTTCCTTCCCCTGTACACACACAATGATAATGATGACTCAGGAGGGAACAGGGAGGAGGAGGGATGATATCACCACTCCTCAGTGAGGAAAGACACGCCTACTGTGAGGAGAGAACCACCCCTGAATTTGAAATTGTAAGACAGAGAGAAAGCACATGATGCCTGTAAGAAAGTCTGTAGTGAGACAACCCCTTTAAGGACTAAAATTTTGTATGTACAATAGGCAAATAGTAAGTCTCAACTCCTGCTGAGAAATTTTACTCATCAGATGTAAAAAGAGAGCCTGAACCATTGTGTGCGATACTCATTTGACCAAATTTGTTAATAAATTTGGGCTTGGAACACCCTGAACCTGAATATTTTTACTCTGTCCTTAGCCCTATTCCTAAATAAGGTTAGGGTTTTTAGGTCTTTTTAGGGTAATCTTACCTCTCCAGGTCTGACGGCATTGTTGCTCTGCAATCCCTTTCTGCTTCGACCACTTCCGGCCATGTCACATTAGGCTATCCTAATGTGCCCTAGGACTGGAATTGATGCCAGAGCGGAAGTTAGGGTTATGGTTACAGTTATGGATAGAGATGATTTTTTGTAATTTACACCAATATTCGATTCGGGCCAAATTGAATAGAAGTACTCAGATTTGACTTTGATTTCTAAGCGCAACAGTAATGAGCCACATGCTTTGAACAAGTCTAGGAGGACTGACACATGCTGTCTTACAGCTTCTGAGAATGCTCAGTAAGAGGCAAGAAATGCTGTTTACATCTTCATGCAATATTTTGCCCATCACAATCACCTACTAGTTTATCAGTCTTAATTTTTAATGCAAATGCATTTTATCAATATTCTTTATAATGCAAACAATTTAACATTGTATAACAAAAAAATCTTTAAGTTCCTGAATATTAGATGAGTTTATGGTATCCAGCAATAAGACAAGGCCATCTATACTACATTAGGAGCTGCCTGTGATAAAGAGAAAATCCTTCTAGCTCCCCATCAAGGTTGTGGTGATGTATGGGACCCAAATGGCGTCTCAATCACAAAACCTTAGATGTATTATAAAGAGCCCATATCTGCTCTTTACTGTGGATCAAACCACTGGCAGCAAATTATATATTTATTGATAGCACTCAACACTGCAAAGTAGGTGTACTTGGGAGCAACATAATATTAGGGTGGGTTCTAATTTCATGCCAGTTTCACACAAGTCTTTATTGTTATAAAGGATATAGGAGGACTTCTAATAGTTGTATTTCCATAGTGACAACATTAGATCAGTTCTCAAAAGAATAGCTTATAAGAGCATCTATCACCAGAGCACTTTATTAGCAACCTATCATTAGTTTTGGCCACATAAAACGTCACTACTGCCTTATAGTGTAATAGCTTTCTAATCATGTTCCTATAACTATTAATAGCAGCTAATAGCTGCATTATTTAAAAGAATTACTTTAATCCCCGCATGCGCTTTATGCTAATTATCTGCTTGTACTAATGAAGATGGAGTGAATAGTGGCAGAGGATGGTCCCTAAACAGCAATTCTTGCTTGTCTCACATTCCTGAGGCAAGGGTTTAGAGCAAGCTTATGATGATGTATCCCTTCCTCAGGGACATCAAGCAAGCTAGAAGTGGTGTTTTACAGGATTTTTTACCATGACTCTTCAGTCTTGCTGTTTTACCTCCTTCACTTTCAGTAGGTAATTGACATACAGTTGAAACCAGAAGTTTACATACACTATATAAAAAGACACATATGCATGTTTTTCTCACTGGCATGAAATCAGAATAAACCTTACCAAGTTTTAGGTCAATTAGGCTTACTACAATTATTTATATTTGCCAACTGCCAGAATAATGAGAGAGAAATGATTTTAAGGCATTTTTATTACTTTCTGCAAAGTCAAAAGTTTACATACACTAGGATTACTATGCCTTTAAACAATTTGGGACAGACCATATGATGATGTCATGTCTTTAGAAGCTGCTGGTTTATTGGCAACTTCTGACTTATTTAGAGACACACCTGGATGTATTTAAATTTCACACCAGAAACACACTGCTTCTGTGTGTAACATCATGGAAAAGCTAAAAAAATAGCAATATCATAAATTTTTTATTGGGAATATATAATGTGCCTTTTATCTGTGCAAACAATTATACGCAAATAAAATGGGAATGTCCAGCCATCATACCGCTCAGGAAGGAGATGAGTTCTGTGTCTCAGTGATGAACATCCTTTGGTCCAACATGTGCATATTAATCCAAGAACAAAAGTAAAAGACCTTGTGAAGATTCTGGCGGAAGCTGGTAAGATTGTGTCATTATCCACAGTGAAAAAAAAAATACTGTAGCAAAAATGGGGTGAAAAGGGCCCCTCTGCCAGGAAGAAGCCATTATTTCAAAAGAAACATACAGAAGCCAGATTAATTTTTGCAAATGCACCAGGAACAAAGACTTACATTTTGTGGAGACATGTCCTGTGGTCTGACGAAACTAAAATTACTGTTTGGCCATAATGAAAATCGTTACATTTGGAGGAAAAAAGGAGAAGCTTTGAAGCCTGAGAACACCATCCCACCTGTGAAACATGGAGGTGGCAGCATCATGTTGTGGTGTTGTTTTGCTGCAAGATGGACTGCTGCACTTCATAAAATAGATGGAATCATGAGTACAGAAGATTATATGGCAATATTGAAGCAAAATCTCAAGACATCAGCCAGGAAATAAAAGCTTCGGCAGAAGTGGGTCTTCCAAATGGACAATGACCTGAAGAATACTGCCAAACTGGTTTACAGAGTGGCTTACCAAGGATAGCCAAGTCAATGTTTTGGAGTGGCCATCACAAAGCTCTGATCTCAATCCTATTGAAAATTTATGGGCAAAAATGAAAAGGTAGGTGTGAGCAAGGTGACCTACAAACATGGCTCAGTTACGCCAGTTCTGTCAGGAGGAATGGGCCAAAATTCCTACCAACTATTGTGAGAAGCTTGTGGAAGGATATCCAAAACATTTGAGCCAAGTCATACTGTTTAAGAGCAATGCTACCAAATACTAATGAAATGTATAGAAACTTTTGACTTTACAGAAAGTAATAAAAATCTCTCTCATTATTCTGGCATTTGGCAAATATAAATTATTTTTGTAATCCTAATTGACCTAAAACGGATAAGGTTTATTCTGATTTCATGTCAGATAGTGAGAAAAAGATGCATATGTGTCTTTTTATATAGTGTATGTAAACTTCTGGTTTCAACTGTACATCGTAATAGGTGATCTAAGTACTTTTAATGCAGCTATTATTAATACTTATAGGCACATGTTTAAAAACGTATTCACCTTCACCATAAGGTAGAAGTAGCGGTAATGACAGGTTTCCAATAAGGACACCTAAAGTATTGTCAGCAAAATGAAAGTCCTAGCTGTATCTTGACCTCTGAATGGCATCCCGATGTTTCTGCATGTGATGATGCTGGTGGACTCCCAGCAATAACAAGCAACACAGAGGAGTCCGCCAGCAGTCACATGAAATAGCAATATGAAGCAAATCAATAAAAAGATGATAATTCAGCCATGGACAGCATGCAGATGTAGACAGGGGGCGGGTTTTGGGGGGTTTTCAATGGATCACTTCAAAATGGGGGAAAGTATTGGGAAAAAAATTGCCCCCTACTCATGTCCCAAAGGTTAACATTTAAAAGCTCACCCTAAAAAAAACCCCAAAACACAAAACCCTATCCCTGATTTTAAACCCCCCAAAACCCTTTCCCCTCAAATATGCCCCTAATTTAAAACTGCCGTAATACAGCAATTGGTCTTGTACCCGGCAAGTTTTTTGGGCGGGGAATCAACGGGAAAACCCCTAAACCCTCTATATTTCTAAAAAAATCCCAAACCAAACTAAGCCAAAAAAGCCCAAGAAGAAAAATTTTCAGCGAAAATTCTTGAATCCCTATGAAATTTCAGAAAACCTTTTTCGCTAGGGGAAAAGCTAATGAGCCCCCAAATGTTAAACCCGGGGTTCAATGAAAAAGAAAGGTCCTGAGCAGTTGCCATGCAACAAACCCAAATAAATTTACAAAAAAAACAAGATAATCTTAACCCCAAGAGACCCCAGCTAGTAAAAACGGAAAAATATGAAAACCCAGGAATTTTTCGCCTTTCATAACACTAAAAACCCCTCAAATATAAATTTTTCTCATTGTGCTCAAGTGAGCTCTTGTCCCCCCGCCTTGTAAAAAAAAATTTGTTGGGGGAAAACCTTATGGAAATGAATTTCCCAAAAATGATAAATGTTTTTTGTGTTTTTGTTAAACTTATATTTCCCTATCATTTTGGGGTTTTATTGGTTTCACTGTGATTAATTAGCAATCCAGCTGACATTTTAATTACATCCTTAAATATACATTTTTATGCAAAGCAAATAGAAAAATTTTTAAGGCTAGGCTGAAGGCCTGAAAAACCCCTAATAATTACTTTTTTAAAATTGGTTTTTCCTTTTTAATGAGTGTTGGTGCGCAGAAAGGAGAAAAACCAAAAACATACAGCAGCAGATGCTAAAGCTCAAAAAGCATGGTCTTTTGGGCCCCAATACTGTGAGCTACCCGCTCTGTTGGCGTTATGTCACAGATTCTATCAAATTTGGACATGGAGCAATATTCTTTCATTAATATGAAAGGCACCATAATGGAACCCAATATACCTTATTACCTTAATGGAGCCTGGCAAGCACTAGTGACATCTGTCTTGCAAAAACAGAATTTCAACAAACATTATGTAATGTGCCACTTATTCTGCTTTTTACCCCAAGCAAATAGGGTATGGGTCAGCTCACTGAACCCCTAATGATTCATCACTCAGGAGTGCACAGAGCAAGCACAGCCATTTGCTTGATACTCATTTAGGTCATAGTAAATTCAGCACCAACTCCAACTGGTGTGAATGAAACTTCTGAAGTTTATTAAACAAATTTAAATTTTCACAGAAAATCCCTTATTATACACAGCACCCTTGCCTGCTAGATGTGTGTTTTAATTTTTGTGGTTTTACTTTGAGGATTTTTTTTTGGAGTGTTCTAAACTTGAAGTTTTTATTTGCATCGATTGGAGTTGGTGCAGGAATTTACTTTTGTCTCTTGGTTCTAGAGATACACTAGCAACAAACTAGTGTCCAAAAATAATAGGTACATTTGTTGGCTGTACATCATTGCTAACAATTACATGAATGATTACAGCAAAAATATATGTATTTCTGAAATGTATATGTCAGCCCCAGAAGAGGTCCACAAAGATCTCCTACAGCTTGTAGAGGAAGTGCACCATGATAAAACAATGGTGCCCCTTATATTTGTCATATCTTTATTCATATTGGTTGTTCCCATCAAGTACAAAGAAACAATGAAAAACATAAAAAATAATTGAATTTACAGGGGGATTTACGGGTCCAAACTTTGAGGAAAGGGGATCGGTAGTGTTGACGTTTTCGTTGGCTTTTTCCGAGTTCAATGGGATAGTCGATAGTCCCCGCTATCGAAAAGGGGTTTTTTCGATAGTGACCTTCGATTATGCCCCGATGCCCAAATTAAAAGTCTTGGGAGGCAACAACCCCTTTTCATTATTAAAACCCAAAAAAAAGGGGCTGGAGAAGCTGAAATTAACTTTCCAAAACATTCCAAATGGATACTTTGCTACATCTTAGGCAAAAAACACTTATTTTATAAAATTCACAAAAAAAAAAGTCCGACCATTTTTATTCCCTTTTGGGTACCAAAAAAGCCTGCCCCTTTTAAACCTGAAATAACCCCACAAATTAAAAAGTCCCAAAAAGGCATATGATTTAAACCCAAATCATCTTACTTGAAAAGGATATTAAATATCCCTTTTCCGGGAAACGAAAGCAGGGCCCCCAAAACCCCTTTCTTTAAAAACCCACTTTTAAAAAAAGTGCCGCAATGGGGAAGTCTTTAAAACCCACCATTTTAGGAACTGGACATTGACAAACCCTGTCCTGGGCCACACTGAGCCCCAAACCTGCATGCCCCCCCACATTTAAAAAAGTCCCGGGGAAAAAAGGAGCTTTCAACCACCATTTTTTTCACGGGACATTGACTAACCTTTCCTGGACCACAGCAGACCCCAAACGCATGACCCCCCTTTAAAAAAAAGGCCCGGAAAAAGGATCCTTCAACCCCCCTTTTTAGTTTTCACTGGACATTGATTTTATCTGTCCTGGGCCATACATGAGCCCAAACCTGCTTTGACCCCCAAAATTTAAAAAGTCCCGGGAAAAAAGGAGTCTTTAAACCACCTTTTAGTTTCCGGGACATTGACTATACCTGTCCGGGGCCACAGCAAGCCCCAAACCCTGCATGACCCCCACATTTAAAAAGGCCGGAAAAAAAGGAGTCTTTAAACCCCCATTTTAGTTTCCTGGACAATGATTTTAAACCTTCCGGGCCACAGCATGAGCCCAAAAACCTCCCTGACCCCCACTTTAAAAAGTCCGGGGAAAAAATTTTAAACCCCCCAAATTTTCCACTACTTGATATACCGCCCGGGCCCCGAAGAAAACCCTGATGAAAAATTTTTAAAAATCCGGAAAAAAAGGATCTTTCAACCCTTTAGTTTCACGACATTGACATCCCTTCCGGGGCCAAAGCATGAGCCCAAAACCTCAAATGAACCCCAATTAAAAAGTGCCGAAAAAGGAGTCTTTCAACCACCATTTTAGTTTCACTGGACATTACTATACCTGTCCGGGGCCACAGCATGAGCCCCAAAACCTGCATAACCCCCACTTTAAAAAATTGCCAAAAAAAGGAGTCTTTAAACCACCATTTTATTTCACTGGACAACTATACCTATCCTGGGCCACAGATACCCAGGGCCGGGTTACAGGGGGTGGGGTGAAGCCAGGCTGGCGTCCGTCATCTATTAACACGCGGGTTAAAATCCCCGATGACGCAGCAAGAAAACTGTCGTGCTGAACAAAAGTGGGGAAGGGAAGTTGGAAATCCACCCTTTCCTTTGTACCAGTAATACCTGGGTAGCGCTTGCCCCTCTTATAGGGGTGGACCAATTGAGCTTCATTTGGGAAAAAACCGGGGGTTAACGCTCCTGTTACCCCAGGCCCTTTTATTTTGGGCCATTCTTTTTCTCATTTTACTAAAAGGCTGGGGGAAATGGTCCCCTGAAATTTTTGTTCTCTGTCCTTTGCTCCATACTCCATGCCCTCTGAATAAACCTACATCTGGCCCAAGTTTTCCTGTCCCTTTCCCTTGTACAATTTCAAGGAATTTTTTTTAAACAGCTATTTTGTACATCACTTTTTTTAGTACTTTTTAATTTCCCAGAAAACATTTTTTTAAAAATGGGATGGAATCCCCACCATTTTTTTTGTTTCTCTTTTTTTCATTGTATTAAAGGGGTTTGTCTCATACAGGGATTAAATAGCTATTTTAAAAGGGACCCTTCCCAAAAACAAGTCATTTTCCCAATATGGGGTCCTTAACACTGTCCTACCTTTTCCCTGTTTCGGGCCCAGCCCCCATCACCCTTGGAAACCCCCCTTGGACAATTGGAAAAACCCAAAATGTCTGTTAGAAACAACTTTTTTTTTAGAATAGGACCTGTAAAAATAGATCATTCCACCCCAAAAATGCCCCCAAAAATTCAAAGCATGACCCTTGACCCACTTTGGTAAATTTTTTGTGAAAACAAATTCTTTAAAACCCAACTTTTTTTTAGAAAGGACCTGTGGGAAATGGGCGCATGTCAAAGAAAAAAGCCCCCCAAAAATTCAAAGCAAGCCCCCTTGACCCAAACTTGGGGTCAATTGGGGAATAAACAAATGTCTGTTAGAAAAAAATTTTTTTTATAAAAAGCCCCTTGTAGTATTGCTGCTTTTCCCAAAGCACATGCCCCAAAAAATTTTGAAAAAGATTTTTTCCCCCCCCTTTTAAAAAAATTGTGAGGGAAAAGGGCCATTTAAAGAAGCCCTTTTTCCGGGTTCCCAAAGGGACCATGTTATTGCTGCATCTCACAGCAAAAAGACCCCAAAAAATTTATAAATATGATTCTCCCCCACTATTAAAAAATTGGGAGGAAAAAATCCCCTTAAAAGCCACATTTTTTTTTTAAAAGGACCAAAATTATAGTTTTGTATTCACAGCAACTTTACCCCCCAAAAAAATTATAAATAAACTTCTCAGCCACTTTTAAAAAATTTTTTTGTGGGGGGGAGAAAAGGGCCACTTAGAAGCCCACATTTCTTTTCCAAAAAGGAAAAACCATTTTTATTGCTGAAACCCAGCAAAAAGGACCTCAAAACCTTTTGACAAGCGAAAACTTCTTAAATAAAGGAGTAAATGGAAAAAGGTTTTTGTCATGAAACCTTCCCTGATTTTTTTACAGTCTCCCTCCCCCGGGCAAAACCACAAAATAAACTTTTGGGGAAAAAAGAGAAAAAAAAATTTTCAAAAAGGAAAGGACCCTTTTAAAAAAAAAGGGTTTTCCCAAGGGGGACCATTTCTTTTTGAAAAAAAAATTTGTGAAGTAAAAACTGGCAACTAATCGGTGCCCCGGGGGAAATTTGGGGCCACAAAAATCATCAGAGATCCATGCCTGTTTCCATTTTTGATGAAAGTAAAACCCGACCCAAACTTTAAATCTGGGGAAAACCGGATGCTTTTTGTCTTTTAATGACTCCCCCAAAGCGTGCTAAAAAGGTCCGTTCAGATATGACGCTGGCTCCCTTGGGCAGGACAACCCCTTTTATGGCGTGCCGACCAGCCGGGCCATTCAAACCATTTTGGATACCCAAAAAGTCTTTGGGCCCGGGGAACACATGCAAAACATCGGTGTTAAACCCCGCAATATCGGACCCCCATAAATTTTAAAAACTGATCTCTGGGGGTTTTGGATGTGTGCCCTGCATTGCATGCTTTGGGGGAGGGGTTTGGTAAACAAAGTTTCCCAAAGGGGTTAAACCCATTGGGCTTCTGCCCCCTTTTCCTGCGGGCTGCCCTACCCCAAACTTGGCACTCTACGCGTCACGCCCGCGGGTTTGTTTTTTCCACCGGACTTTTTGGGGAAGGGGAACCCAGACGAACAGATGTCCCCCATTGATCAATCAGAAAGGGTTCTCCATTTCCTGCATTTTACTCTCTATTTGGGTGTTTTGGAAGGAAAGTGCTGTTTTTTTTGTTTTGTACCGGGGATCCAGGAGGGGGCCCAAACCCAGAAAACTGTTGTTTATTTTATGAAGGGGCCTTTAAAATCGAGATCTGTTGGGGAAAGGGAGCATCCAAAAACCTCATTTAGAATGAGCCTTGTTTTTCCCAACCTCTGGTCGAGGGGAAACTAAAAATTTGATCTTCCCATCTTCCTCCTCCGCCTCAATTTGGGCGCCAACCCTTTCCAAGGGGGACGTGGGTAACATCTGGTGTCTGGGAAAACCCCCTTTCCTCCTCCCCCTTTCCTCCTCCGCTGTCCCCCCAGAACAGCTTAAAACACACCCCCTTACTTGCCTGAATGTGCAACCCTGAGAGCTAAATGCGCCACCTTTTACACTACCCCCCCTGGCCCCCAAACCCACTGCCAAATTTGAAGACCGATGAAAATTGTGAAACTGCCCGGCCTTTTTGGATTTGACGGGAAAAAGGCTCCGTGTCCGCACGTGTCCGCTCCTCCCCCCCCTTCGCGGCGGCCCTTTGTTTTTTGTCAGATGCCCCAGCGATCTTCCCAAAACTAAGATCCCCCAACAATTCTCATGCTGACAAGGAAATTTCCCCCGCCAACGACCTTTTTGGTGGTTTTTCTTAAAAACGGGCAAGGAGGGTGCAGAGCTCTTTCACCTCCCTTCCACTTTTCGGGTTTCAACCCCCCCCGGGGTTTCCCGCACGCAACTTTCAGGCCATGTGTCACTTCGTACTGCGAAATGGCTTTGGGCGTTTGGCTCCAAAACAATCGCGGGACCCATTTGGGGGAGGGGGGAATTTCCCAAAGCGTGTTTGAAAAACGACAAAGAGAGGGTTTGGGGGGGGGGGGCCCCGACCGACGCTGCAACGCAGCCAGGGGGGGACAAGCAGGGTGGCAACGGCGGAAGTGCAACTCAGACCCTAGCCTTTTTCCCAGCAGGCAGCCCCAACCCCCCCGGGGTACCTTTAAAAATTTTTCTGGAGGGCCCAAAGGTTCTTTGACATGGGGCCAGGAAAGGGGATGTGCCCAGCCTACCATCAAAAGGGGCACCAGCAGATTTCGCCCATTTCCGAAACACCCCCTTTGCCTGGCAAAAGGGGTTCTTGTCACCCAGCCAGCCGGGGGCCCCTCGTTGCTAAAAAAGGCCGTCCAGAGCCCCGACCGTGTGTGGACGGTCCCAAGGCAATTAATTTCAAAAACCGGCCGGTGTCCCCGGGGCCACGTAAACCCCACCAGAGGCCCTTTGGGGGGAAAGACCCTGCACCACCCCCGGGGCGGTTTTGAAGAGGGGTGCCCCGGGCCTAAAGACCCCACCGCCCCCCCCAGAAAACATCCACCCAGCTACCCATGAGCTTTTTTCCAGAGATATAGGGGCCTTTGGCTGTTTACTAGCCCATGTGCGGGGGTGGGGATGGCCCTTTTCCGGGACACAGATCCGACAACGGGAATTGAAAATTTAGATGACCCGGGCGGGCCGGGGCAGGGAGGGGTTTTTCGGGCAAAAAAATTCCCTCCCAGGGATCTGGTAGGGGGGGCAAGCGAGGGCCTTTACGTGGGGGAACCCATCTGGTCCACCAAGGGAAAGGCAACTTTTCCCAAAGGCCAAAAGCCGGGCAATCCCCGACTTCAGGTTTTGGGTTTTGGGGAATGGTTTGGGGAAAAGGGTGTTTCTTCTGCCCCAAAACCTGGAAGACAGAACAGGCGGGCAAACGGGGCCCTTTTACGCGTGGCGGGGTCGCAAACGGGGGAAAGGGAAAAAGGGGTAGGATGGGTCTCTGGTGTGCTGGGGTACCGGGGGACGGGGGAGGCTAAAACGGGCTGATCCCTAAACATACTCGAGGACAGGGGAAATTTGGGGGAACCCCGCTTTGGGTGGCGGGGGAGGAGGAGGCGGAGACAGAGGGTGTAAACAGGGGGTTGGGGCCCAGCGTCGGTCTGGGCCTTTTTTTTTGGCCAAGTTTTCCCTTTCCATTTCAACCATCTTTTCGCGCATGGACAAGACATGTTGGTGGTTTAACCACTTAATTTTTCTTGCCTCTACTTATGCTTTTTACGGGCAAAGGCCATTGACATCCGCGGGGTAAAATCAGAGGCTTGCTCAAAGAAGGCCCAGGTTGAGAGGACCGGGGCCCTTTTTGACAGCGAAAAGCGGGGAGGGGGTTTTCCCTTTTGACCGTGCGGGCGGAATCTATCACGGACTTCTGCGACCGCCCCCCCCCTTTTTGTGGGGGGAACCCAAATTGACCCCAAAACCCCACACCCTTCCCCCTCGTCCACAATGAACGCTCGAAAGGGAAAATTTTCTCGGAAAAGACCGGGAAAGGATCCGAAATTTTCCCGTCATCACAAAAATCATCAACACGGGTGACTTGGTCGTCCTGATTTTTCCCTGCTTCCAGAAGCTGCAGGCTACAAGCAAGGGGCACTGCAAGGGTTCCCGGGACCCCCCGGGGGTTTTTTTTGGCCGTTGACCGGCTTCCTTCACCCCTCTGTTTGGAAAATCAGTAACTGGGGCGTCAGAGCGATAAAATTTCTTTCCTTTTTTTAGGCCTTTTTACTTTAAAAAATCCCTTCGCCCCCCAACCGAAATTTTGCCCACCCAAAGAGGTCTTCAGAAAATGGTTTAAACCCCCAGGGTGGGAAACCCCACGATTTGACTTTTGGGCTGCTTCATTTTGGGACGGATGCTAAAGATGCTGATGACGACTTTTGGGTGCCGTGCCCCGCGAGACGAGGAGGTAAAAACTGCAAGATGCAGGTTCCCAAAACCCACTGAAGGACAGATTGGCGACGAGGGTTCTTTTACTTAGATTCACGGGGGGCCCTGACCCGGGGCCCGATAAACAGGCCTAAAAGGGCCCTTTGCAACTGACGATCCGCTGGCAGGGCCGGTTTGTCCCCCAAACATTTGGAAAGGGGGAAAAACCTTTCTCTGGGTACCTTTTACCTCCATGTGTTTACCCCCCCGTCTTTGTTTGGGCTTACCCCCCTGCTTTTTCGCCCATGTTCAAAAAATATAAAAATTTGAGAAGGAAATGGAATAGTTTTGGAAAGTCTCTTATTAAAAAGAGGGAAAATTCACCCCTTTTCTCAAATCCCCCTAATCAAAAAAAAAATTGCTGGTTTAAAATTTTAACTGCAAGGTGTCCATCAAAAAATCGGCCGGGGCCAAAAGTCCAAAAACACGTACGTTATGTTTTGGTAAAATAAACGGGTATTTTTTTGCACCCTTTAAATTTTTACCGTGGTAAATATAAAATTTGGGCTGTTTTAAGATTTATGTAGATGCTGGGGCTCCATGAACAGGCGGGGTGCGAAAAAAGTCAAAAACCAAAATTTGTTTTTTTGATATAATAAAGGTATTTTTTGCCCCTTTCAATTCACCCTGTGGTGAATATAGAATTGTTTTTTTAAAAAGATTTTACAAAAATCCCCGCGTCAATAACAGTGCTGGATGCGCAAAAGTCAAAAAACACTAACTGTTATGTTTTGATAAATAAACGGTTTTTTTTTGCACCTTCAATTCACCTGTGGTGAATATAGAATTGCTTTTTTAAGATTTACGTAGATGCGCGTCAATAAAACAGTGCGGGGTGCGAAAAAGTCAAAAAAAACACGTAACTGTTATGTTTTGATTAATAAACGGTATTTTTTGCACCTTTAAATTTCCCCTGTGGTAAAATAATAATTGGTTTTTTTAAGATTTACTAATGCTGCGTCAATGAACTCGGTTCGCAAAAGTCAAAAAACACAAAACGGATGTTTTCGAACGATACACTGTATTTTTGGGCACAAACAACCTGTGCTGATACAAGATTGGGGTTTGTTATTTAAGGAAAGGTGGATATATCAACGTCACAGGTGTAAGGTAAAATTAAACACCTATTAAAATTATACTGAAAAAAAGGGGGTTTTTTGCAGCAACAAAGGACCTGCAGTTACTAGAAATGATTTTTAAAATTCCAATAAAAGTTCGGGCGCCCAAAACCAGGAAATATTTCAATAGAAACTGTTAAATAATAAAGATTTTCCCAAAATGTTACACTAATTTTGGGTGAACTTTATCCATTGTTCTTTATAGAAGAGTTGTCTGTGTTGGGCCCGCCCCCCCCCCCCCCCGTCCCCACCGCCGTGAAATTTTACAGCGGTAGATGCTGTTTAAAAAACTTTACTAAAACATAAAATTTTCAACTCTATCTAATAAATTGGAAGATCACAGTAATGTAGAGGTTTCTTTTGGCGAAATAACAATTTCGCTGAGCTTTTGGCCCACAGGCGAAGCGGGCCCTACCCCATGAGACGTTGAGAGAATGAGGCTGAAACGGAAACCGTTTATGAAAAACGAGGTCATGTTATTTTTCCACCCAAACCCAAAACCATAACTCCCAGTCATGAGTGCACACACATCTCACCCTGCTCTATTCTGTAATCCATTTGCTGGCCGCCAAAATTACGGGAAAGCGCCGAAAAAGGCCGATCTTAAAAGAGATGCACAGATTTTTTAAACCCTTTAATTATCGCATGATCTTTGGGAAAAAAACGAACACCATAAAAAACTTGCCCATTTCAACTTTGTCGATAAAAATCGTCAACAAGTGATCGGTAAACAATTTACAAATAAAGAACCCGCACCCAAAACACAAAAAAAAATTTACTGAGTTCAAAAATAAACTGTGTTTAACTTTAAAAAAAATCAGTTTTTGTTAACAACACCTCTGTGGTTGGTGTAATGCATGATTTCAAATGCCATGAATGCAAGGATTTAGGATTTGCCACCATACAAGTGTATGTTTCATATACTGTCAAATGTTTATGTCCATCCACCATAACGGTTTTGCAAGTTTTTGGGCAGATATTTCCACTCATTTGTACAATATCATAATATATTTTTAATTTTAAGAAGGCAATTTACCATCAAACATGACACTGTCAAGACATTTACAGATTTGCTTGAAGTTTTTACTCTCAACCAAAGGCTCAGCAAATTAGTGATTGTATGTTTGCATCGTCATTGTATATTCTCTTTTACTTGTGTTTGTGAAGGATAATGCACTTTTCCCCAACGGCTTTACACTTAGATTTTATTTTCATGGCCCAGGGTACTACTTCTCTTCTCCGTGCCCTGATCAAGTTTCTGTGTAATAACAAAAAAACATATGTAGTGTAAGTATATTTGTGATGATGACCCTGCTTGAGGTGTCCCTCCCTCTTGTCTCTATTGACTACTTATTGTTGCCAACAACGTGTGACCATTGCACCCAATCAGTGGATTTAGTTGTCACGTGTAGATATGGGCGAATTTCTCAAAAATTCGATTCGGTCACTTTGCCGAATTTTCCGACAAAATAAATTCGTTCCAAAACAAATACTTTGGACGTAATGGCGTTAAAAAAGCAGCTATGAGATGCTGCGAGTACTCAACTATCAAACACGAGGCTAACGGCCGTTGTCCGAATGGGATTGCGCGAGTAAAAGCGAGAGTAAATGGGACGAAGGCCCTCGAATCAGGCGAAGATATTCAATCAGTGTATTCGTTACAATTAGTGTGGCCGCGCGACTTCTAACAGAGAATAAATAATGTGCGAGAGAGAAGGAGGTAGCGTGCGATAATAAACATACTCTGATACGAGTAAAATTTGATCAATAGTAGTTAAGACGAATTTGTCGCATGTCCTAAATCTCAATAAATCGGAAAGCGATCATTTCTTTGTTTTATTTTGTAGATGTATAAAAAGTTCATCTCTTAACGATTGAGCGGGAAAATAGTACATGATAAAGTCATACCAGCCGCAAGCTGGAAAAAAACAAAGCTGAGAAGCTCAAGTGGCAACATCAGGACTGAGTGTGGAGTTTAAAACGGCGGCAGCCACAGCAGCATTGAGGTCAGAAGAGTGGCTAAAGTCTATATTTTCTATTAGTATTATATTTTATCTCATTTGTGATTTATTTGAATTTACAGAGAAGCCACAGAAATGCACATTTGACAGAGAGCAGAGGTCCACGGCGCAGCACATGAGGTCAGGCATGTGGCAAATACATTCTTGGAGGTGGCAAAACAGGGAGAAGCCACAGAATGGCACAATGACTGAGAACTAGGTCACTGACGGCAGCATCATAGGTCCCAGCAGTGGCGACAATGACATTCTGTCGGTGGCAAAACAGGAGTAAGCCACAAATGGTCACAATGACTGAGAGCTAATGTCAGCGGCTGCAGCCATCATTAGTCCAAGATGCATGTGGCACAATGACATTCTTGGAGGTGGCAAACAAGGAGGAAACCCACAGAATGGCAACAATGACTGGAGAGCGGAGTTCACGTCGGCAGCAGCATGAGGTCATGAAGTTGCACAATGACAATTTCTGGAGGTGCAAAACAGGAGGGGAAAGCCACAAGAATGTTCAACAATGACCTGAAAGCGAGTTCACGGCCGACAGCAGTCATGGAGGTCAGGCAGTGGCACAATGACATTCCTGGAGGTAATGAGACAACAAAACAGGAGGAAGCACAGAAATGGCCACAATGACCAGAGAGCGGAGGTCACGGCGGCAGCAGCATGAGGTCAGGCAGTGGCACAATGTCAATACGGAGTGGCAAAACAGGAGGAAGCCACAGAATGGCACAATGCTGAGAACGAGGGTCACGGCTGCAGCAGCATGAGGTCAGGCAGTGGCACAAATGACATTCTGGAGGAGGCAAAACAGGAGGAAGCCACAGAATGGCACAATGAACTGAGAGCGGAGGTCACGGCGGCAGCAGCAGATGGTCAGGAAGTGGCACAATGACATTCTGGAGGTGCAAAACAGGAGGAGAACCACAGAAAGGCACATGACTGAGAGCGGAGGTCAGGCGGCAGCAAGCATGAGGTCCAGGCAGTGCACAATGACATTCTGGAGGTGGCAAAACAGGAGGAAGCCACAGAATGGCACAATGACTGAGAGCAGGAGGTCACGTTCTGCAGCAGCATGAGGTTCAGCAGTTGGCACAATTGACATTCTGGAGGTGGCAAAACAGAGGAAGGCCACAATTGGCAACAATGACTGAGAACGTGAGGTCACGGCGCAGCAGCATGAGGTCAGGCAGTGGCACAATTTGACATTCAGGAGGTGGCAAACAGAGGAAGCCCACAGAATGGCACAATGACGGAGAGCGGAGTTCACGGCGGCAGCAGCATGAGGTCGGCAGTGCACAATGACATTCTGGAGGTGGCAAAACGAAGAAGCCACAGAATGGCACAATGACTGAGAGCGTTAGGTCAACGGTGGCAGCAAGCATGAGGGTCAGGGGCAAGTGGCACAATGACATCTCTGGAGTGCAAACAAGGAGGAAAGGCCACAGAATGGCACAATGACAGAGAGCGAGTGTCCATGTCCAGCAGCCTGAGGTCATGCTGTGGAACAATGAAATTCTGTAGGTGGCAAAACAGGAGGATGCCACAGAATGGCACAATGACTGAGAGCGGAGGTCACGGCGCCTAGCAGCAAGAAGGTCCGGCCAAAAGGCAAAATGACACAGGTGGAGGACACGGCAGCAGCCACAGCAGCAGCATAATGAGGTCAGAAATGTCACAATGACACAGTGTGAGGACACAGCAGGCAGCCACAGCAAGCAGCATGGAGTCCGAAAGTGGCACAATGACATTCTGGAGGTGGCAAAACAGTATTAGCCCTAGAGTTGCAACAATCAACACAGTGAATAGGTCACAACAGCAGCAGTAATGAGGTCAGGCAGTGGCACAATGAACATTCCTGGATGGTGGCAAAACAGTATTAGGCCACAGTGTTGGCACAACCCGACACACAGTGTGAGGGCAACGGCAGAGTCCCACAAGTCACAGTAATTTGAGGTCAGAGAGTGGCACAATGACATTCTGGAGGTGGCAAAAACAGGAAGGAAGCCACAGAGTGGCACAATGATGAGAGCGAGGTCACGGCGGCAGCAGCATGAGGTCAGGACAGTGGCACAATGACACAGTGTGGAGGGACATGGCAGCACCAACAGCAGCAGCAATGAAGGTCAGACAGTGGCACAGATGACAAATTCCTGGAGGTGGCAAAAAAAGGAGTATGCCACAGAGTGCAACAATGAACAGAGATTTTGAGGTGACGGCGGCAGGAGCAACAGCATGAGGTCAGAGAGTGGCACAATGACACAAACCCGTGTGGATATCACGGCAACAGCAACATCAGCAGCACATGGAGGTCATAGAGTGGCACAATGAAACAGAGTGTTTTGAGATGGTGGCAATACCATCCCTGGTAAAGATGGTGGTAGGCAGATGAGAAACCTGCAGCAGATGTGTGTGCATCAGCGGTGGCGGGCATCAGAATAGTGGCTGAGGCAGGTAGTTTGAACCCGTCTGACGCCTAAGTCATTGTGTGTGGAAATCCTGTTCCATCCACGCCCTGATATCATCTTGACCAAATGGTCAGTCCGTTCCACATTTCCCTGGACAAGTTGGTTCATCCTTGGGGTAACGATGGCCCCCCGCCGCACTGAACACCCAGCCTCTTGATGCCACACGCTACTGGCCGTGCAGACAGCTTCTCCACCTGCAAACTCGGCAAGTGTGCGGGCACCACATCCAGTTTTTTTTGCAGCCCAGTAGTCCATCGAATCTCTAACCTGAGTGGCAGAGTGCTGTCCAAGTAGCCACAACCTGTTGGTCTCAGGGACTGATCCAGTTCCTGCTGCTGCGGCTGCTGCGACTGCCCTCCTCACTACATTGAAGGAATCTGCTCATCAGTGACTCCAACTTAGGTACTACTGATTGAGCTGTACTGCTCCTACCCCCCCCCGCACCTTCCCCCAGCAGCCCCGTCATTATACGTGAGCGCTGAGGAACCCCCCGGTCAGAAACCTGAACAAGGAGGGACGATGCGCACATAAGGCTGAGCGGCCTACTGAATTACGGAGGATTTCCCTATAGTATTTGAGTTTGTTCTTCCCACTCAATAGCTGGGAAAAAGGCTTACCCATTTTGGACCGGGTAAACGAGTCCAATAGGGTTGGAGAGCAGAAGTCATCCCTCTGCCGGCATGCTGACTATTCGGCTGTCACTAGCCAGGCAAATAAGCATGCTGCGGGCCATCTGCACAAGTGACGTCCGAGGGGCTCCCTGCCTCCATTTCCAACTGTATACTGCCACGGTGCTTGGGGGCATCTGCCTTTGGCTCCCTCATCCCTCCATCCACCCTCCTCCAGCTGCTCCCTGCCTCCTCCTCTCTTGGTCAACTGGGTAAGAAAATCCACTCATTTCACCAGACAATCTCTGCCTCCAATGTCCTCCTCTCCTCATCCTTCCTCCATTTCATTCCCCACCGGACATCATGTTGGCCACGAGAATGAAGTCGCCACGTCCCAGTCCCCCCCCTGCCAGTACAGATTTTTTCAGCATCTGGTTCCAGGACATCAGGCAGTGAATTGACGTTATTCATCCCGTATCCTGGCGACTGACAAATAAACTTCCGCCCTCCTCGAATGCCCTCAACAAACTGCAGGTGTCAACGCATGACTGCACTGCTGGACATCAAAGTTACACAGGGGAGTACTTCAGTCTGCCTGATCCATCAAAAAATCGTTAATGGCCTTTCTCTGTTCATACAGTCGGTCCAACATGTGCAGGCTGGAATTCCCCAGCGGGGGGAAACTCGTCATATCAGAGTGTGTTTGGGGAGTCCGTTCTGCCCTGTGCAACACGAGAGGGGTTCCTGGCTTTGTAACAATGGATTAAGTGCATTCACAGTTTCCTGCCATTTTCAGAATGTTCTTGAGATCGGTGGAAACTTCAGAACCTTTTCACAACCAATATGAACACGGTGCGCATGCAGGGCCGCATGATCATCCCTCCAGCGCTCCTGCAAGTTGGCCACGGAGAAGCACACATCGATTTTCTTGCTGCAAGACGCGGAGCAGTTCCTCCCTGTTGTGACTTAGTCGCCGAGGCAAGTGCCAGGTGTAGAACTGCGTGACTCCGCTGTGGCCTACACATGTGGGTATGATGGAGCAGTACATGTGAGGCTGAGGATGTGATGGTGGTGGAGGAGAAAGGAAGGGGCGGACATTGGCGCCGGTGCAGCAGTTTGACAATGTGGAGGAAAAGCGCGTCTCCTTCCAAGTTTTTGTGTTGCCTGTGCATGAAGCACCTTCACCCAGTTGGCCTTAAAGTAACAATGTAACTTGGGCCCTACCCTAAGTTACAGCTCCCAGACGTCGCGCTGGCCCGGGTGCACCTTGAACAAACCGTATAAGCCTCAAGGACTGACCCACCCTACTGTTCTACATATTATTGAAGTTGGCTGGTACTTGCCTTTTTGAAAAGAATTACGGGCTTTTGGAACTCTCCATCTCGCCTCGGCAAATGCCATTATTTCTCTGAATGGTGCAAGAGTCCACCATATGGAAAGGAAGGGACTGCAATACCAACAACTTTGACCGGAGCACGGTCAGCTCTGCACCCTAGGATATTTTGGACGCATATGTTGTCTCTTTTGCAATCCGACATTCGCGAAACGAACTGCGGCTCCATAGTACGTGGAGCAGAGGAGCATCTGGACCAGGGAGATGAAGTCAAAGAGAAACAGCTCCCTTCTTGCAAGGTGTTGGAGCCTTGACTGGCTGCAATGGCATGCGTGCCACTGGGGCGCTTCTGCTGCTGCTGTTTGCTGCGCGTGCAGGATGGACCATCCACATCTGAGCCACGTTTCTCCCAGGCCACCGGATGGTGACGCTGCATGTGTTGACCGCAGGCCGTGTGCCCCAGACGTTAGCTCCCTGTCCACGCTTCACTTTCTGCCCACAGTTTCTACATATACCCATATTCGTGCTCCTCTGGTGTCCTTAGCAAAGAACTGCCACACCGCCGAGTATCGGATTTTACCACCAACGCTCCGCACTGATCTGACTAACAGCCGGCCACTGTGGCTTGCTGACCCCCTGTGCCGCTACTTCTTGGACCTGCGAAGCGGGTTTTTTTTACCCCGTGGGCCGCTTGGCTCCCGACCTCAACACTGCTGCTATTCCTCTAGCTGACGTCACTGGCCACACGACCCACTTGCTGGCTGCGCAGCTGCCTGACCGCGCAAGCTGACCCCTCTTCTCACTGACGATGATGAAGCCCGATTTGCCTCACCCGCACCCACGTGCGTCCGGCTACATCATCATCTATTTTGTGTTTCCATCGTCACTGGCTTGTCCTCGATCCACCGGTCTTGTATGCCGAGGCTGACCCTCCACAACAGTACTGAAACCTCCCATTCCACTCTCCACTCTATACTTTGCCGCCTACTGCAAGAACTGGGGAATATTGGCCCATTTCTTGCTGCCAAGTTACTGCTGACTGCCTCCCAAATTGATCATCCTCGCTATATAAGTGGGCGCTGAGTCCAAGACCACATAGTATATCTCTGGCCTTAGGGAACCAGATGGGAACAGAGGCGGGCTGAGGAACAGGCGTGAGAGCCACTGACCCGCTCTCGGGCCATGCCAACTAAGGGGTTGTGTCTGAGGTTTCCCACCGACTCTTGGCTGGGGTTTTGTCAGATGTCATCTGTGAAGAGGATGAACAAAGTCAACCAATCAAGACCCATGGGTTGCTGAACAACACACGGCCGCTAGATGACAGCGGCAGTTTTGGGCCTCACCGAGTGACACCCTGCTGCGGACTCCCCTTGCTGTGCTGCCGACCCTGGGCCTGTTCCAGGGAATGCTTGTGCCACTGCCACTCCGCAGGTTGCAGAGCCTGCCACCTTCCTGTCTGACATACTGTTTGTTCTAAAAATGTCCAGACACTGTTTGATGATGATATCTTATATGATAATAGTACACCCTATTTTGACTCCAAATGACCAGTAACAAGCTGGGTAAACCCTTTGGATATAAATTGCCTCCACAAATGGACCAGAAAAATTTACTTTGTATGTGACCGTTAAAACACTGTGTGTTTTTACTAAATGTAAAAGCACAAACAGCGCCTTAATTAACCTTTCGACATGAATTAGGCTACAGGAAAGATTTTAATATATTTTGCGTTGAAAAAGAACGGTTTCCTTGGGGTCCAGCACCACCACAAAACAACGCTAATTAACCCCCTGATGTAAATTGCGCCAAATGAATTTGAGCCCCACAAACTATTACTTTGTAGCGTGTTACATTGGCTTTTTTTTCTACGGCCACACAACAAGAGATACAGTTTAATTTAACCTTTAGCCTTATTGGAAATAGTGCTACAGGAAAAATGTATAGTATTTGGCGTTGAAAAAAGAGACGGATTATTTTTTGTCAGCACACCAGCAAAACAACGCATTAATAACGCCCTGGATGTATATTGCGCCAAAGAATGACCGCACAAACTAGTAGCTTTGTAGCGTGTTACAATTGCGTGTTTTCTGCGCCACACAACAAGAGATACAGTTTTAATTAAGCCTTCGGGCATAATTAGGCTACAGAAAAAATTAATATATTTTGGCGTTGAAAAAGAACGGTTTCTTGTGGGTCGAGCACACCAGCAAAACAACGGTTTTAATTAACCCCTGGATGTAAATTGCACCAAAGGAATTGAGCTGCACAAACTAGTAGCTTTGTAACGTGTTACAATTGCCGTGTTTTCTACACCAACAAACAAGAGATACAGTGTAATTAACCTTTTGCTTTTGATTAAGCTACAGGAAAAATTATATAATTTGGCGTTGAAAAAGACAGTTTATTTTTTGGTCAGCACAACTCCACAAAACAGAACGTTTAATTAACCCCTGGATGTAAATTGCGCAAAAGGAATGAGCCTGCACAAACTAGTAGCTTTGTACGTGTTACAATTGCGTGTTTTTCTACGGCACACAAACAAGAGATACATTTGGTAATAACCTTGCGTGTTTGAATTAGGCTACAGAAAAATGTATATATTTTGGCGTTTGAAAAAAGACGGTTTAATTATTTGTCACACACTACAGAACAACGCTTAATTTAACCCCTGATGTAAATTGTGCCATAGGGAAATTGAGCCCACAAACTAGTAGCTTTTGTAAGCGTTTTACCAATTGGCGTGTTTTCTACGCCACACCAACAAGAGATACAGTTTGTTAATTAACCTTTGCTTGTGAATTTAGGCTACAGGAAAAATATATATATTTTAGGCGGTTGAAAAAGAAAGACGGTTTATTTTGTCAGCACACCAGCAAAACAACGCTTAAATTAACGCCCTGGATGAAAATTGCGCAAAGAATTGAGCCGCACAAACTAGTATCTGTAGCGTGTTACAATTGCTGTTTTCTACGCCACAACAACAAGAGATACAGGTTTGTAATTAACCTTCGGACATAAATTAGGCTACAGGAAAAATGTAATAATTTTTGGCGTTGAAAAAGGGACGTTTTTTCTTGTTTCACACACCCGCAAAACAACGCTTACAAATAACCCCTGGATGTAAAATGCGCCAAAGAATTGAGCCGCACAAACTAGTAGGCTTTGTAAGCATGTTTGTACATATTGTGTGTTTTTTCTCCGCCACCCAACCAGAAGATACAGTTGAATTAACATTCGGACCATGAATAGCTACAGGAAAAAATTATATATTTTGGACGTTGAAAAAGACAGTTTCTTGGGGTCAGCACACCAGCAAAACAACGCTTAATTTAACCCTGGATGTAAATTGCGCCAAAAAATGAGCCGCCACAAAACTAGTAGCTATTGTAGCGTGTTACAATTGCGTGTTTTCTACGCCACACAACAGAGATACAGTTTGTAATTAACCTTTTGCTTGTGAATTAGGCTACAGAAAAATTATATATTTTGGCGTGAAAAGACGGATTATTTTTGTCAGCACACCAGCAAACAACGCTTTAATTAACCCTGGATGTAAATTGCGCCCAAAGAATGAGCCGCACAAACTAGTGAAGCGTTTGTAGCGTGTTACAAATGCTGTTTCTACGTCCACCCAACAAGAGATAACAGTTTTAATTAACCTTTGCTTGTGAATTAGGCTACAGGAAAATGTATATATATTTGAGCTTGAAAAAGACGGTTTCTTGGGGTCAGCACACCCAAGCAAAACAACGCTTAATTAACCCCTGGATGTAAATTCGAATAGAATTGAGCAGCCAAAAATGAAGTGGTATTTTATTGTAAAATACGCTGTTTTTCTTTAAATGACTACAACAGGAACTGGCTTAGAGTCCCACTGGATATGGAAATGTAAATGCAGGCTGCTGTGGACGCACACTGGAATTTCAGATCCAATAACCCCCAAAAAATTAGAATAGAACATTAAGAAACAGTCCTGAGACAAAAAGCTGAGACACCCGAGCCACAGAAATCGCCTATTATAACACAATCAATTCTTCAGTAATAGCTATCAGCCGCGGCAAGCACCTTCCTGAAACAGTACATGAGAGGCGGTATGAGCCTCCCAGCGTCACGCCCGGACTTATATATGCGGTGACTCAATAGAATCCGCCGGTCCTCTGATTGGCTTTCACCTCTGCACATGTCATGCCAGGCAATGCCCTTCTTTTCTCCCAGATGCTTTGCCCCATGTAAGCGCCATGTGCTAGCAGCCATTTTATCATCACAAGCAACACTCCCCTATCGTTCAACCCGAAGTAACCACCAAAGTTCGACCTTTGTTCCGAACCAAAGTTTCCTGAAATTCAAAACGAATTCCACTTCGTTAGAATCAATTCGCCCATCTCTAGTCACGTGCCATTGACATGACATCACCACTCAGAAAGTGCATGTTGTGTAGGTGGTAATATCAGGGAAATGGCACATGGCCGCTGAAGATTGGCTGCAGCAGTCACCAGAAGTGTCAGTGATAGAACGGCGGTGAGCACAAAGTAAGCATGTGGGTTTTTTTTTTTAATTATACCAGTGTATCCCGTATGTGAGGAATCAGACACCTGTGCAGACATGGACAGACAGTGTATCCTAGCACTAAGTCCCCGAAGGCTGTCTCTGCCTACTTTCCGAACTGACCCTAAGCAGTCAGTGACAACTGGGCAGCAAACCCTATCTAGGTAAGGTACAACACAGAATGGACAAGACAAACTAGCACAAAAATGTAAGGTCAGACAGAGCAGGTCCAAGCCAGAGAGAGCAACACAGTACCAAATTGTCAGGCAAAAGGAAGGTCAGGAGAAAAGGCACAAGAATCAGATCAAAGCAAGAGAGTAGGAGAAAACAAATTGTCTCAAGTCAAAGTAGACTACCACAGGCAAGGTAGAAAGAGAAAAAAAAGTTATTGCCAGTTCACCTCCACAGGGACCCCAGAATTTTAGGGAGACAGAGCCCGTCAGTGTGGAATTGTTGAAAAAGCAGCGAAAAGTATTCCGGCAAAAATAGGGATTGAAAAAAAACTTTATACATTTTTTTTATTTAGAAATGCAATAAAAAACGCAGCATCATACATACAAAACGTCACTGTGGATGCATTTCAGGCGTGTACCCTTAATCATAACAATCAATAACAATTGTTATGATTAAGGGCACAAGCCTGAAACGCGTCAACAGTGACGTTTTGTACGTATGATGCTGCATTTTTTAATGCATTTCTAAATAAAAGAAGAGTTTTGTAATGTTTTTTTTCAATCCCTATTTTTGCTGAAATATTTTTTGCTGCTATTACAGGCAAGGTGCCAGAACCCAAATGATCTCTAAGTAGGAAGTTAGAGTCCCAATCCAAAATGTGATTGAAACAGCCCTCTGACATCCAGCCACCCAAAACCCAGACTGAGTGGAAAATGCAGCTTTCAATCACATGCAACCTATTGAACTGCAGCCTAACACAAGGCCAGCAGTATAAGATGGCTGTGGCAGGGAACCTGTCAAAGTCCAGCGAGTATCCCGCTTTTATTAGGGGCCACCTGACTCTCAACAGGCTTACCAGGCTTTGATGGGTTCTGGCAATGATACAGTTTGATGAGACACAGAACATGGAAGTCCTTGCCAAAGACACATGTCCGCTAAAACGAAAAAAAAACCATAAAGTAAATGAAATACATCGACAGAGATCTGGAACAAATGTGAGTCCAAAAATGTTTCCACCTCATATACCAGCTCCCCTTGAACAACCACCACCACTGGTGGACTAGATGCTGGTAGTACAGGAGGAACAACAGGCTGTGAACAAGGCTTCAGATGAAGCAGAAACGCGTCAGCCGATTCAACGTACTTTTACTCTCTGTCTGTTCTGAGAATTTAAAATAAAGTATGGGCTCATTTACTCCGCTGGATTACAGTCTACTCTGATTATAGAGTATTTTGGATTATATATACTGTTTTGGCCGACGGGGATCCGTGCATGGAGTTTTGTAGCCCACAGTCTCGTCAACGGTTACCTAGAACCACGTGTGGGTGAGTCTTGCATATTTCCATTTTTTTCTAAAAACATTTGTTATGTTGAGCAAATGCTTGTTCTGCCTCTGGGGACCCATGAAACAGGTCAGCCCCCTGTTTGTTGAGATCCTCAGTAGCTTATCTAAGACTAAAAAACTTTTAATAAATCTGTGGTAGTAATTGGAAAACCCTAAGAAATTTGGAGGCCCTGGAGGCTCACAGGGCATTCCCAATTCTCAATAGCAGTGACCTTGAGGGGATCCAAGCAAAAGTACTCTGGGCTGATGGTGTACCAAGAAAGGTAACTTTTTGGACCCCAAACAGGCACTTGGACAACTTGGCAAACAGATTGCTCTGACGTAACCTTAATAGCACACTTCTGAAATGTGTGGCCCAATTGAAAGTAAATGACAGAGATGCTGCAGATAGGTGGTTAGAATCTGATTTTTCCCTTCCCCTGTCACTACAGATCGGAAGTGCCATAGCACACTCTAAGGCAGTGTTTCCCAACTCCAGTCCTCAAGGCACACCAACAGGTCATGTTTTCAGGATCTCCCACAGAATGCACTGACAATAATGATATCACCTGTGCAGATGCATGACAATAATGACTTCACCTGTGCAATGCTAAGGAAAGCCAGAAAACATGACCTGTTGGTGTGCCTTGAGGACTATGGTTGGGAACCTCTGCTCTAAGGTACTGGGGTTGGAATGACTGACTCAGACATCTTTTATGGAGTCAGATAGACCCTGTCTGAACAGGGCTTTTAACCCCTTAAGGACCCAGCCAGTTTTGGCCTTCCTGACACAGCCCTATTTTTTAAATCTGGCATATGTCACTTTATGTGAGAATAACTTTTTGACACTTTTACATATCCATGTGATTCAGAGATTGTTTTCTCGTGACACATTGTGCTTTAAGTTAGTAAGAAATTTTGATCCATACAATCCTTGTTTGTTTTTGAAAAATATCAAAATTTCATGACAATTTGGAAAAATGTGTCATTTTGAAAGTTCCAAAATTTCTGCTTGCAAGACGGATAATTATTCACCACAAAATAGTTTATGACTAGCATCTACCATTTGTCCACTATAGGTTGGCATAATTTTTTAAATGATGGTTTGTTTTTTTAACGACATTAGAGGGCTTAGAAACTTAGTAGTAATTTCTCACATTTTCAAGAAAATTTGCAATATACATTTTTTAGGGACCAGTCCAGTTCTGACGTGGCTTAATGGGCCTGCATGTTAGATACCCCCATAAATGATTCCATCTAAGAAACTAGACCCCTTAAAGTATTTACAACAGTGTATAGGAAGTTTGTTATCCTTTAGGTATTTCACAGAAATTAAAGCAAAGTGGGGTGAAATCTCAAAATTTCACTATTTTTGCAGATTTTCAATATTTTATCCATTATTCACTGGAATACGGTAAATGTGACTAGGAAAATTTGAAACATAATATCAATTCCCCGGGTCTTCCGTTTTTAGAGATATCCCATTTTGTGCCCTAGTGCACTTTTTTGGCTCAACCACAAGCCTAGAATAAAGGAGCACTTACTGGACTCTGGGGTCTCATTTTCAATAATTTTAGTTAGGTGCCATTTCAGGTTTGAGGACCCCCTAAGGGGCTAAAACTTAATAAATACCCCTAAAAGGACCCCATTTTGGAAACTACACCCTTAAGGAATATATTCAGGGTGCAGTGATTATATAGACCCCACAGGTGATTCCCAAATTTTTTTAGCATTAGGCTGTGAAAATGTAAAAAAAATTTTTTCCAACAATCTGCAATTTTAGCTTAAAATGTTTCATGTTTACAAGGAATCCTGGAAAAAAGAACCCCAAAATTTTGTTAAGCCATTTCTTCCAAGTTTGGCAATACCCTACATGTGGGTGTAAACTGCATTTTGGGAGCATGTCAGAGCGTACAAGGGAGAGAGCGCTATTTAGCTTTTGGAACGCAGATTTTGGTGGGGCCATGTCAATTTGCAAAGCCCCAAAGTAGCTAAAACAAGTAAAAACCTTCCAGAAGTCCCCCCATTTGGATTCAAAAAGCCCTCAGGGATCTCATCTAGGGGTGTACTGTACATTTTTGGTGCACCGGTGTTCCATAGTTTTTTTTTAGCATTGGGCCATGAAAATGGGGGGAAAAAAGCATTTCCCCCCATTGTTTTTGGATTTCATTTTTACAATTTTCGCTGTGCAGTGTAAATGACAGGTAAACTTTACAAATGGGGATCAGTACAATTACAATGATATAGATTTTTTTATAGTTTTTTTCTGTTTTATTACTTTTACACAATATGTCTATAAAAAAATTTAGTTTTTTTAAATTGTCGTATTTGACAGCCATAACTTTTTTATTTTTCTGTGTACGGAGCTGATTATGGGCTTGTTTTTTGTGGGATGAGTTGATGTTTTATTTGGTAACATCATGGGGTGCATATGATGCTATGTTCACTTCTTATTAAGGTTTTTGTGAGACGTTTTGAACAAAATACAGCAATCTTGGTAGTGGTTTTTTTTTTTTGGTTTTTTTTTATAGCGTGACATACTAGTTTTACTCCGCTGATCGATACGATTACAGCGGTACCCGATTTGTATATTTTTTTTTGTTTTACTGCTTTTATACAATAAAAACACTTTTATTCAACCAGGAAAATATGTTTCTGCATCGCCATGGTCTGAGAGCCATAACTTTTTTAAAATTTTTCTGTGTTTGGAGCTGTGTAGGGGCTTTTTTTTGCAGGATGAGTTGACGTTTTTATTAGTATAATTTTTTGGGGGGACAAGGCTTTTTGATCGTTTTTAAATCCATTTTTTGGAAGGCATGGTGAAGAAAATACTGCAATCCTAGTAGTGTTTTTTATTTTTATTTTTAACAGCGCTCACTGTGCAAATATCCTGATTTAAATTTTGCTTACTTTTGGGTCGATATGATTATGGCGATATCCTGTTTATATAGTTTTTTTTTATGTTGTTTTTTAGTGTGTAAAACAATATTTATGCTTCACTATCTTCCGAGAGCCATACATTTATTTTTCCGTATACAGAGCTTTTTTTTTTTTTTCTTTCTTCTTCTTCTTGCGGGATGAACTGACGTTTTAATTGGTACAACTTTGGCATTTATAGGAGTTTTTGATCGCTTTTTATTCCATTTTATGTGCTGTGGTAAAACAAAAATCTTAATAATGTGGGTTTTTTTTTTTTTTTTTACGGGTTTTAGCGTACTGGTTAATTTTGCATTTACAGATTTATTAAGCAGGTCGTTACGCAGGCAGCGATACCAAATATGGGTACTTATTTATTTTTGATCTTTTTTGGGGCGATTGGCTTTGTAAAGGGTTAAAGGGCGGTGTACGGATTTTTATTTTATTTTTCGTGTTTGTGTTTTACTTGTTTTTTACTTTTTTTACTTTTTTGTACTTGTTCACATTTTTTTTTTTACTTTTCCCCATAGGGGATTTGAATGAGAGATCTTCAGATCCCTCATTCAATATGAAAACACTACACAGCCCTTTGGCTTTTGAATTGGTTTTCCCATGACAACTGTTAGTCACGATGCCGGGCCATGCCCACAGGGCACGGCTGGGCATCGTGACGTCACAGGCAACCCATAAGGCACGATCTGTCGCCGACAGAGACGCAGGAGGAGCGGTCTCCTCCTATGTTTTCCTTAGTTATTGCGCCCCGACGGTCCCCCGATTAAATTTAAGGGTTTTAACCGCCCCTCCTACCCGGGGGCAGATCTCGGGGTCGGACCGCTGCGGTGACATATACAGCTGACATCCCGCGCCGATCGCGAGAACTCTGCTTTATGCATACGTCCAGGAGCGTGAACCCCCAAACGACCTGGACGTATTCATACGTCCAAGGTCGTGAAGGGGTTAATGCTGAATCACACCAAAATAGTCATCACCACCAACGGGAATTTTGGTACCCGGAATCCTCAGCCGATGTTTTACCTTGGCGTATATTCAAAAGCTAAGTTTCAGCAAGTGATGCATGATCTGTCTCAGAATAGATGAGACCTAGGGATTGAAAAAAATCAATCCAGAGAACTCCACTCAGAAGCGGTTGAGGCCCTTTCCTGAGGATCCCACTGAAGCAGGGAAACCATTACCCCTACCATTTGGGCCTCTGAGGCAAGTGGCTTGATCCAAAAGTATAGGTTACATAACTTTTGAAAGGTGTCAAGCTTCCTGTGGTCCCATGAAAAATGGTTTGGTATAAGCATTTTCAGCTCCTGGTGGTAGGATAGGGACAACCGCAGGGGGTGCGGCAGCAGCATCAGCTTGTTGCTGAGTAAGATGTACCTGGTTCGCCAGGTCAGATACAAGGCAGGTCAGATCCATCTGATTTGCAAGCTCCTAGGTGGTGTTAATGCCAATCCAGATGGTGGTAAAACAGACAAAGTGAATCCTAGCACCAAGGCTGAGCTTGTTTACTTACCTCACCTAAGTGGTCGGCGACAAATGGGCGGAAATCCCTACCTAGGAAAGATGTGACACAGAACAGACAAGACAAACTAACACAAAAGTGCGAGACAGAGTAGGTCAAAGCTGAAGAGAGCAACGCAGAATAAAATTGTCATGAAAAATGAAGGTCAGGAGGAAAGGCACAAGAATTATTATTCATATTATTATTATTATTAGTATTATTATATATTTTAAAGCTCCATTGAGTCAAGTGCGCTGTACATTCGAGGGGGTTACATACATTACATAAGTCAACGAGTACAGTGATAAGTGGTAATAACAATTGGCACGACAGAGGGAGAGAGGGCCCTACCCGCGAGGGCTTACAATCTACAAGGAGGGGGAAAGAGACAGGAGGTGAGGGGCAGACATGTTTGTGGAGGAAGTAGTGACAAGGTTAGTGAAGGTTATAGGCAACCTTGAAGAAATGGGTTTTCAGGTTGCTTTTGAAGCAGGTGAAAGTGGAGGAGAGTCTGATGTGTTGGGGCAGTGAGTTCCAGAGTTTGGGTGAAGCACGGGAGAAGTCTTGGAGACGAAAAATGAAGGTCAGGAGGAAAGGCACAAGAATCAGAAGCAAGCTAGACATTAGAAAAACCACACCAGCTCAAGCCAAAATAGAGTATCCCAGGCAAAGTGCCAGAGCCCAAATGATCGATAAATAGGATGTCAGAGTTCTGGTCCAGAATATGATTGGACCAGCCCTCTGATATCCAGACACTGTCAATCACACTCAACCTAATGACCTGCAGCCTAGCACAAGACCAACTTCAGATGGGTGTGGCAAGGATCCTGTCAATCAAAGTACATCAAGGACTTACCAAAGGCAATGTTCAGACTGGACACAGAAAACCCTGATTTAGAACAGTATCATGGCCAAAAGCGTGGTCTCTGCCGTAAATTACGGACAGAGGACTGCACTGAGGCCTGACCAGGCATGCTCATAACACCCTATTTATGTTTGAAATGTTTGCGATGCTATTAAACACTTTCTGAGATAAAATATCCTGCTGCAGTAAGTTATTTATACCAAAGAGTCTACATCCATACATATTTCTATTATGTTAATTGTAAAGAAAAGATGTAAATGATACACAAATGTACATACCATATATACACACACGGGCACACAATGACATACAAACAGTGCTTGGCATAAATTTAAAACTATTTTCATCCCCTGTGATGTACAAAATTACATTACTTGCTATGCTCTTCTTTTGTCTGAAACTGCAAAAACCACAAATCAATGGAAGAATAATGGCAAGCAATCAATCAGTAGGAGGCCAAAGTACAATACTAATAGAATTCTGACTAGCGCGCATCACTGCAGACAGTGTTTCTTAGCTGCCACAGATTTCATCTATCTTATCAAGGATAACAATGAGGAAGGATTTATTTGTATAATACCAAGAACGAGAGTTGACTTTTTCAAAAGACTTCTGCAATTAAATATTCTAATACAGACTGTTAAGTGGTATTGAAACACTGGACACCAGCGTCATGCTATAATAGCTTTTATTATAATGCAAATACAATCGGATTTAATACGGACTGGTTTACCATGATGACAGCATGGTGGCTTAGTGGTTAGCACTGTTGCTTTGCAGCGCTAGAATACTGGGTTAGATTCTGGCAAAGAATACCTGCATGAAGTTTGTTTGTTCTCCTGTTTCCGCTATATACTTCAGTTTTCTCCATAAATCATGCTAACAATAAAATAGGTTATAGAGTGTATAAGAGAAAGGGTTATATGGGTCATTCCCACATGTTGCCATTCATGTACTTTTTCAGTGATCACACACTGAACGTAGATGTAACAACCATGTAATCAAAAGTGGGAGTGTGACTGGGATTAACAGAGAATCATATTACAACACTCTGATCTCTCCTTTTTAACCTCATGCACTGCAGTTGTTGCTCCCTTCGTTCTTTCCCTATTGGCTTTGATAATGCAGGAGTTAATAGAGAAATCTTGAGAGCCATAAGCAGGGCTGCCATTAGTGATTTCAGGGCCCCATGCAGTTGTAGCATCTGAGACCCCATCCATTTCCAGTTCCTATCTTGCATCATATTGTTGGGCTCCTTATTATCAGGGCCCCTGACAGTAGTATTGCCAATGCTGCTGCTTGGCACCACTAGCCATAACAGCCTAAACATGGATTTATTCACTACTCGTTTTTCTGCCATAGGATTGGTGGCAGCAAATCCACTGTAAAATCTGCATGAGTTATATTTGGTTTTTGAAGCAAGCTGACTAAAAAAAAAAAGAAGCACCCAGACAGAAATGTCAGATTTCTGCAAATATGGGACAAGAGGTAGGAAGAGGTAGGGACCGCTGCCTTTCAATCAGGTAGTACAATTATATATGGAGCAGGCTCATGAGCCGATCCTACCCCATATACGTTAGTTACAGCCAGCGCCTATCTTCTTCGTCTTGGACTGGACATAACTTCTTATATACCATGATTAACTGACCTCTGCATCTTGCCAGCTTCGTAAGAGGGGGCAGCTAATGAGGCTACCAGACCGGACATGTTATTACCCCTATTACACATGGACTCTGGAAAACTGTACACTTTTCTGCTGTATTTTATTTATGTGTTTTCATCCCCTAATAGTCAATTACCCTAGCGGGACTAAAATTACAAGTTAAAATAAGGAAAAATAAAAAATATATATTAAAAGTTGAAAACATCTTCTTTTTCCCTTTTTAAAAACAAATAAAGAAAATCAATAGAAAAAAAAAACAAAAAGAATTGGTGTTGCTGCGTCCATACAACTCAAATTTATTGACATAGAACATTATATATCCTGAACTGTAAATGCCCCAAAAATACTGAGTGCTAAAACTGTGTGGGGAGGGGAGGGTATTTTTGCCTCCCCAGAAATGGGAATAAAAAGTGATAAATAAGTGAATAAAAGTCATAGGTATCACAAAATGGTACCAATGAAAGACATACTTTTGTCTGCAAAAAACAAGCCCTCATGCAGGTCTGTAGATGGAAAAATAAAAGAGTTATTGGTCTCACAAAATTGCGCTGAAAAGCAAATTTAAAAAATCTGAATCATACTGACCCACAGAATAAAGATAACATCACTTATACTGCACCTCCTAAAGAAGATGTCAGAATTGGGTTCTTTTATTCCCATTTCAGCTTCATGAAAGAAGCATAATAGGGTTTCTCCTATTACTCTGTAAAAAGGCTCTCATAGGCTGCTTTTAGGTAGTGTACGTCTTGGTTAGAGATCGTTGCCTGCTAGACATGCTTCTACAATGCACTCGAAGAAATTTGACAAACTTTGAAAGGGGGCACATAATTGGACTGAGAGAAGCAGGATCATAGTTTCACAAATGGGTCACCATTTAGGACATTCTGACCAAGCTGTTAGGAGGTGTTCGGAGCAGTGGTTATACAAGGGCACACACAAACAGCAGCCAGACCCTGGGTGGCCCAGACAGACCACAAATAGAGAGGCTCGGACTGGTCCTCAATGGAGCAGGCTATTGATAGGCTGTGACTGGGTCTTGTATTGCTTCTTCTATACTTCTTTTTTTTAGCACCAGATGCATAACTATGATACGAACATTTTTGTTTTTGTTGCAGTAAGGTTACAAATGTGTCAAGAAATGCAATGGCAATTTTTTACTGGTGTGCCAATCTCTTCACTATGTTGAAATCTACCAGTAATTGTGACTCGAGAGAATAGTTGAAACAATCTACAATCTGGTACACAGAAGCAGAAGCCATTACATTTTTATGTTTCTTGACTGTAGATCTCCTGTGTGATCTCAAGATTCATCAAATCCTGTTAATACGAGAAATGTGCACAGTCTTTATAATATTTTAAACATTGAATCATCCACTTTTAATGGAACATTTAAAATGTAACAATTCTTCACAACTCCTTCATATGATATTGTAGAAATGTATGCACATAACTTGCATGCCAAACAATTTCAGCAGTCCATCTGTCGATATTTGGTATCAATCTCATTGTTTATTCCCATAGTCAAGCCAAACTCCTATGAAGCAGGTTCCTCTTGTGTAACACAACACATCTGCAATGTTTTGGGGACATGCCCCATTTGTCAAGCAATGCTCGGCTATAAGAATGAACATTAAGATTGATACCAAATATCTACAGATGAACTGCTGAAATTGTTTGTCATGCAGGTTATGTCCATACATTTCTACAATATTATATGAAAGAGTTGTAAAGAATTTCAAATGCCCCATTAAAAGTGGATGATATGTTTACAAATATTATAAAGATTGTGAGCATTTCTCGTATTAATGGAATTCGATTAATCTTGAGATTGTGTAAAGAGGGGAGTATAGACCCCATTGATGTCAGGAGCACAGTAAGGCTATGTTCACAAGGCTTATTTTGGAACGCATTTTGCCACTTATAGAGAGCGTACTGCGCTCTAATACGAGCGAAAGGTGCCCCAATCATTACGGTAATCATAGAGAACTATGGATTAAGTTTCCTCTCTCCACGTATACAATACGATCACGAGCTCCCGAACACCTGGCATAATTGCGGGGCATACTGTACACCCTGCAATTAGCCGTGTGAACATAGCCTTAGGCTACATCTACATGGCAATTGCAAAATACCGTCCGATTCTGTTATAGAATCCGACCAGTATTTAACAATTGCTTTTTATCTCATTTTTCTTTTAAGGATTTTGCAGTGAGTTTTTGGATTTTGGCAGGCCTATTAACATTGAACTGTACTATACTTTGCTGTTTTCAAGTGAAATACGACGGATTATAGAACATGTTCTAAGTTTTTTCAACGGATTTCAGATTTGAAATCCAACCTCAGGAAATCCGAGCTGTGTAGACTATTATTGAGGTATATGGAGATAATCTACAGTTGGATTTTTGTGGTTTCTAAATACTGAATCCACTTACAAATTTGACAGGAAACCAGTGGTGTGTAGCCTAACCTTGCAAGTAATTGAAGAAGAAGGTCTATTTTGATAATAATTACAGTGGGTCTCCTGTATAAAACATACAGGAATCACCAGTAAAGGGTGAGCTAAGGAAAATATACTTGTATAGATGTATACTTGTATATATGATAAAATTAAGATATAGACAGGAATCCAAATTAAGACCTTTTAACATTTTAACATTTTAGCCACATGTATCATTTGTCTACCTCAGTTTAGTATATTTAGCATTCACAAAGGCTCCCAAAGTTAAATCTACCTTATGTCACTTTTAATACTACCCTGTTTCCTCAAAAATAAGACTTCCCCCGTAAATAAGACATAGTACATTTTTTATACATTTCAGATTTTGGCTGCTTATGCTGATGTTTGTGATGAAATCACTACAGTATATTAATAAATGTGGATTTTTGTTCAACTGTAAATGGGAGTTCTTGTTCATGGAAAAATAAGACATCCCCTAAAAATAAGTGTTAGCTCGTCTAAGCAAAAATTAATATAAGACACTGTCTTATTTTCAGAGAAACAGGGTAGCATCTTATGTGGCAGAAGTTTCCATAGGCTCCTTCAGGCACCAGGCTCGGGAATGACTGCAACTCCTGCAACCTGCTAGAGAAAATATTGTACTTACTTTTGCAATTACAAGAAAAAGTAAGTATATTATTTAGAATTGCATGAGTTTCTGCATTAATTACTAATAAAATAGGGTCTAACTAAACTAATAACCCACAAACAGTTGTAATATTCATGTCTTGCATAAAAAGGAACCTGTCACATTAGAGCAGTAAGTGCTGAAGAGATTGAGAAAAAGTTTGTGTTTGGAAAGATTTAGCAAAATTTGTAATTTATTAATTTAACTTACTGCTTATTCTGGGTTAAGGAGCCCAGTGAGCGTGATACAGATACAAGGAAGGCTGCTAATCACTGATAAGTACACCCACTGGACTTCTTTACCTAGAATAAACTTAAAGTTAGATGAATAAAGTCCATGTTAAATCTCTCTACTAAATATCTCCCCCAAAAAAGAATTAATATTATTGCATATTGAGCAAAACATAAGATTGATGAACTGCACACATTTGAAGGGAAGAATGGTGCAGCATTCCTCCTCAACATTATGCAAGTATTGTGGAACATTTATCAATGCAGTTGAGTTTGCACCAAAAATAAAGGGGAGATTTTTACACACATTTACTCTGTTTTTTTGACAGTTTCTA